>JAODUE010055298.1:0-40011 GCA_027564755.1 Amblyopsis hoosieri | reverse complement strand
GTGTTGGTTAGATATGTTGACAAATCAAAATATGTTCTTTTTGGTGACTTCTCACCAACGGTACCGTAATAACTAAGTACATACAGTAAGTGGGCTTGATAAAAAGTATTAGCAAAGCTACACCAGCTGTTTACGATATGCGAAAAAATTTTACGAGTAAAAGTTCAAAGTTGTCGGAAAAATACGTACTCGAGTAAAGTACAGATACCTGAAAAAGCTACTTAAGCATTTGTACTTGTAATTTGTATTTCCCCGCTCTGCTGTTTGGTTTAGTTAGGCCTATACCTCTATTGGCCGTTGTTATCATATGGATGAAAACCATACCATTTTCACATTAAATAATGCGCTAAAACAGGAGTCTAAAGTGTTTTTAAGGCTAAGGACCCCTTATAGCTGAAACATGGCCCCTATTTTGTATTTAAATGTCTTGCTTACTAAACCGGGCCAACAATAATGTGTAGGGTAGCCGCCGGTCATGTGTACTTTGTAATGTACTGTAGGCAATGGTAACTCATTCAGAAAATTGACAGATTCATATATTTGTAGCTTATTAGGTTGAATTAATGTTCATGTGCATATTCATGTTCATGAATCATATTTATTGTACATTTTTGTAACCTAACTGAAGTTATAGTACGGTCCAGCCTACAATAATTCCGAAGAACAGTGTACGTATACAGCATCGCTCAGTGGTCGTGAGTTGAGTCGGGACGAATCCTTTCATTGGACGGATGAATCTGCCACCTGTAACGTTACGGGCGCCGCAACCCTTTGCCCGCGTCGTCGATGGTGTCCTCGGCCAATGCCATCGGAGGTCTGCGCCTGCTGCAGGTTGATCCTGGTGTCCTCGTTTCGTTGATGTTTGTTGTGATGATGCAAATAGAGTGGCAGGCAGAATCCCAGCATGCTCAGTCCCAGGAGGCCTACGTTAACCTGTCAGACACAAGGCGGTGATCTGTAACAGCCCATCTAGATAGCTTTTTAGCTTTTGTGTGAGTGCACACTATGTACAGTAGGTCTATCACATGTGTATATTGTGCAGCTCTACTCCAAATGCATTTAGGATGCCTGTCTGGCAAAAGCAGGAGTGAGCATGTGACATTAGCATCGGGGGAGTGACACAAAACATGTTGGTAAACTAGTGTAGCAGCTGTGGTTGAACTGAAGGCAGGCATTCTTGTCACCGTCTTGCCCATAGAGGATCTTCCTGAAGAGGCCCGACTACGGCAACGAAAAGTGGCTGTTGGAGCAGCGTGAACACTGAACTGATCAGAGACTGAAACACAGTCAGTTTGCTGACACCGATTAGTCTTTCGCCGCTATACACAGGTCGGACGACCAATTTGCGCGTCAGGACCGCGGACGAAAGCGAAAGCATTTGCCAAGAATGTTTTCATTAATCAAGTTGTGCCTCTGCTATGTGTTGATCTTCCATTTGCCTTAGATGCCGAAGTTAACTCTCTGTGCCTCTCGTCTCTCTGTTTGTCATACGGTCGATCACTCGTGTCTTTCTGCTAACTCGCTGGATGTCTGCAAGTCGTGTTCCCCCCGCTCAGACACACAGTTCAACACATTGCTCTCTCTTGCAGGGAGGACATGACAGTCCTTCAAATGCTTCTAATGGCACAGCAACACTGACACTGGTCTAAATATCAACACTATTAAGACACACATGTACTATAATTATCTAGTTAACAAGCATATAGGACACTTACACAGCAGCATAAAGGCCTCGGGTCGCAGTGAGAATAAAGCTTCTTATGATACTGTGAAGAAAGAATGATAAGACCTGTAAAGGGAACAAATAATAGTGATGATGATGAATAAGAAGAAGCTTTAATTTATACTGCATAACAGACTCTTATCCTAAAAGATAAATATAAATGTTCTGGTGGTGTTGGAGATCTTCTGTGTTACCCTGGACAGCACACATACAACTTCATGTTAACAACACAATAGCATAGAACTAAATATAATAAATATGTGAACACACTCCTCTCACCTCTCTTCATTATTGTCCTCGCAGTCTTTCAGCTTCCAGTCCATCAAATAGTTGACAGCAGTGAAGAGAATCAGAAGCTGCAGCCCACCAAAAACCATCGTATGTACGAGGGAGGAACAAGAGTGTTTGTGTAATTAATAGCAGGCAGAAGAAGGAACTTTTTTTTTTTACAGTATAACGTGTGTGTTCGACTCTCAGTAATTTTGTGGTGTGTCACGTTAATTATCACCGACTTCAGTAATCAGCCCCTTCACGTCAGGAGACCGCTCCACGCTGGGGGTCTGCCGGAGCCGCCCCGCGTCTGTCACTCCTTTTCCCGTTCCACTTGTGTCTGCACCTCTTCAAGGATTTCTATAATTTCACGAAAGTCCTCAGTGTGGCTTATAACCCATTGTAGCCTTTGTATCGCTAAATCTTCATTATTTCAAATCCACTGTAACCATTCAAAAATAGCTCTAAGTCTAGCAAAAATACCTCTAAGCCTAGCAACAAAAGACCTACCCTAATTACTTAAGCAAAAATTCAAATACAGACAAATGCTGGAGGGCCGCCGGAGCCACTCCTCCAATGGCTTCGGCCGCCTGCCAGGGCTCCGCAGGGGTCCCGCCTTCGCCTCTGGTTCAGGTATGTCAGGCCTTCGGAGGGACCCCGCCGTTGGCGCCGGGCGGTGTCCCGAGGATGGGGGTCCTACACCGGCCAGGGGCGCACTTAGGAGATCGCTCCACACACGCCGGTGTCTGCAGAAGTCAATGAAAAAATAACAATAGTAAAAAAACAAATTACTAGAACTGGAGAAATGTAGTCATGTGTTTCAGTGTCACAACTGACTGGGAAATCGCTGATTACATTAAAAAATTATCAATTTTTGTCACTCCTTTTCCCGTTCCACCTGTGTCTGCACTTCTTCAAGGATTGAAGTGTCACAATTATACAGCATGATAATAAACACGAGCGAATAAAAACCAATGGCGATGTTAACATTTTGAGAATATGATGGCGTGGCGGGGGGGGTCGAACACACATTGCATGTCTTGCCGCTGGGCGCTGTCCAGCGCTAGACCGGTCATTATGACCTTGTTTATTAGACCCAATGTACCAACTCTATTAGGGCCCCACCCCTAACATTCTTGTCTTGAGTTCCATTTTTGCACTAAACAGCTCCTCCCACACTGTTGGCAGCGGTGAGGTTTCTCTCCAGTTTGGACGCGCATGTGTCAGGCTTGACCACACACACAAATTACAATACATTGCGGTAGACTTTAGATTTAACAGATGGACATTGTGTTTGCTAATATCGTGGCAACTAATTTTACTGATCCATATCATGCTGGCACACACACCTTTATTGAGGTCTCCATTCGTCAGGGGTTCCAGGATGGTGTTCTTGGCTCCAATGAAAAAGATGAGGCGAAGCTGTGTCACACACAAGGTGATAAGGCGAAGCTGTGTCTCACACATGGTGATAAGGCTCAGCATAAAGATAGGAATACAGATGCTCTTCCTGAATGACTGAGCTGGAGAGAGAAGGAAGATGAGAAATAAGTAAAGGCATCAATTGTGTAATATACCAATGCACATGGATCATCAAGGGTTTTCCATTCTGTTCTAAACTGGACGACAAGTCCAATCTCTGTTAATCACACATTTCAAGAAGACATGAATGCAAGCTGAAAATCTGTAGGCGGCAATCGCTCATGTAGCATTGGTTGGAGGCCCAAACAGGCTAAATTAAACCTGAATAAACCTTGCCCTTACCCCAGTAATGTGTTGGAAAAATATACACCAGTTCGGGTGAAGCTACAGTCAAGGTCTACTAGATAGGGAGAAGTTGTACTCTAAATGTTCTCTGGGCCTAAATAACCTTCATATTACCAAATCCATGGAATCCACATAATAGACCTAACCCAACCCATCAACCAACACAGTGTTTCTGTGAAATTCTGTCTGCAAAAAAACAGCTCCTCCCACACTGTTAGCAGCGGTGAAGTTTCTATCCAGTTTGGACGCGCATGTGTCTACAGAGGCTTGACAACACACACAAATTACAATATATCGGTTGGACAATATATCGATAAGGCAATATATCATATTACTTCTTTTTACGTTATTGATACACCTCTGTATCAATGCAATGCTACTCATCGCCGCAGTCCCGCCTGCAACCGTTGTGTGTGTTGCATTTTATGCAAATGTTTATACAACGTGAGTAACATATTATATTCCTAAATTTGATGGAGTGGTTGGGTCGCTGCTTTGGGAGATGGGCAGATATTTCAAACAAGATATGGGGAGGTGTCCCTCAGTGACATTGACAGGAGAAACACCAGTGGAGCAGACTAGATCAATGATGTACCCTTTGTTGTAAGTGGGGAAAGGGACATTTTGGATGAAATCATGGTCGTCGAGTAAAGTATAAAATCAGCAGCAAATGAACAGCTAGCTGTTTAATGTAAACATCTATCGCTATCATCCTCTTATTTGAGTTGGGTCGCTCTTGCAGTGTTGTGTGGAGTGGTCTATCGGCCTCCCAAATAAATAATAAAGGACTTTATAAATGCTTTTTCTGTTTTTATGACTGAAAGTATGCATAAATATTCTTGGGGATCATTTAATATCCATGCGTCTGTCCTGATAATCCCATGGCAAAAGACACACACTTGATCTGCTCTTATCATATGGTTTGCCAGTTCTTAATTTAGAGATATGCTGACCACATGCCTGTATTATAGAGGTTTTTTTTCTATAATACAGTTAAACTTTGCGCTGCTCCTTGACGGTCGCGTTTTAATACCAGCAGTACAAGGCTGGTAAATTCTCGTTTGTTTTATTTTGTCATACCAGAGTCAAATTATTCACAAGAGCTTAGCTAAACGGCTCGTGTTATTAGGTGCAAATGCCACAGGGCTGAACGCTAGGGGTGGGCGGATCGATCACAAAATATCGATACTACAGATACTACGTCTCGTTTTTGAATATCGATATTAATATACTATATAGGATCGATACCAGTTTCAGTTTCTCTATTCTACATTGTACCCATTTCATTAAAGAGTAGAACCGTCTGTGCAAACAACTTTCCGTTATTGTGATCACAAGAGGGCATGCTCTCTGCTTCTCCAGCCTCCACTACTGTTTCATGTGCACTAAACATCGAGCATACAGGTTGCACAGTGCGCCGTGGCACGCACCCTGACTACTGACGCCAATCTGACATGTCATGCATGCCGTGATGGCTGAATGAAATACGAGCATCATAGTACATAAATAGTGCTACATAAATGAATGAAGCTAATTATAATTTTTAGTTTTTGTTGGTTGGGAATCAAACCCAGGTCTAGGTCTAGTGGTGAAAATTCTACCGCTAACCGTTGTATAATTTAGTGGTCATGAAAATGTATTCAGATTCAGCCTATTGATGATGCATTCGCCTCATAAATCATGACACTGTTCTCCCCTAGTATATAAGCCGCTCCTGAAGTGTTGGTATCGATATCGTCAATTCTGGCCCTGTATTTTTTGGTATTGGATCGAAACCAAATTTAGCAGTATCACCCTCTACTGAACGCAAATGCATAAAGGACAAACTGAATGTGGCTTATCAAGTGTTAAAGGCCTCCTGGCGTAATTATCAGGCAACTATGAAAGAAGCGAAAATTAAATATTTATCTGACACCGTTATTTCAAATTGTAATCCTCGTGTTTTGTTTAGACTATTGACTTGATCTTTAATGCTCTGAAAACTGTCTGTTTTGATGCCTCTCCGTTTGTGAAAATGTCCTTGTTTATTTTTTTTTACAAATAAGTTCACATAAGTCACATCCATTAGGTCTCAAATCCAAACGTCTGCTTATTACCCCTCTCTGCCCTCTGTCCATCAGTCTTTGACAAGTTTGAGCATGTGACTCAGTTTTACAGAAGATTGTTGATATTTTCAAGCCCTCATGTTCTCCATGTGACCACCTTGACTTTTTAAGGATGTTTTCATCATCCTTCCCGCCTTCGCTCTACATTCTGTTGCGTATAGGCTGTGTGTGTGTGTTTGTGTAGGATAAATATAAAAAGACATTAGGCCATTAGTTTTGAAAATGATTTCAGGTCATTATGACTTTTGGACAATAGGCGGGTTATTTCTAGCATGTGCAGTGCAAATATTAATTTATTTTAGAGGCAGGCTCTGGGCATATTTAGCATAAATTGTGGGAACTGACCAACGTCAACGAAGAATAACAGCCTATCATTCTACAAACAAGTGACTCATTAATTGAATGCTCCTTATTTCCATTCTGTTTTCTCTACAGATTCAAAGTTGAAGATACATTCACACTCCTGTTAATTGCATGTACTATGTTTTTCCCTGTGATAGTCAGTGTTAAGGGCTTTTCACACGGGAAGCGTCACCCCGCTCTCCCTGCCGCCCGCCTCTCATGTTAAAGGCAAGTCTACTGCCCAGAGTGTCTCGTTTTAAGGTAACCATGAGAACAGAACAGTAAAAAAAAACACTTAAACACGTAGTCGTTGATGAACCAAAATATATATTTATTATAGTCTTATGATGACTGGTTCATTCGTATTGATAGACATCCTAGAATACTATAGTGATTTGCCGTTGTAATGGTAGCCAGCCAATAACCTATCCGGTATGTCAGTAAAAATCACTCAGCGCAGGCGCTTGCAGATTCTAAGGTACAAAATACAGTTGGACGAGGTAATATGAATATCAAATCGCAACCAATAATTTATTTATGTCTCAATTACATGCACTGTATTCGCTGCCTAAAATAATCGGGGGTAGGGAACAAATATGGCGGAAGCTACATCGGAAGTGATGTCTTTGGTACCCATGGCAGTGGTTCTCAAAGTGGGCAGAGCGATACCGTTTTGATTTGAGCTCGAAGTAAGTGATAAGATTATGAGGGGGTCCTTGGAAAATGTTCTTCCCTGTTAGGGGTCCCTGGCCCAAAAAAGTTTAAGAACCCCTGCCCTATGGCAGTGAAGGGAGAGATGTTTTTATATAAATAAAAACAATCTTTCCGCAGCATCGCTGACTATCTTTAAGGATTGTGACTTATATTTCCTTATTACTATAGCTTAAATGTAATTAGAGCGACTACTAAATCATAATTTCCAAGACAGTAAAAGTAGATTTGATCCAGAATAGCTTCTTATTCTTATCGGGTAGAAAATGGGTTGGGTGTTATCAGACGCAGCGTAATGAATAAATAACGTGTGTTTGCGCTTACTGTAGGCTATCTGACAACCATCAGAGTAATGCCAAGGGAAGGAAGACAGAATGGGGTTAGTGGAACTGGGGGCAGAACTTTCACACTTGCTCATGTATTTTCCTTCCATGTGGGGCACATATCTGTGAAGGACTTCTTAAACCCATTCTTCCCTCTCACCTGGTTGTGAGGTGTTGTTCGTAGTGTACGAGGTACCAAGCATACGTTTCCCAATTTCGAAGTCTGTGGATAAATCACACACCTTTAGTGTGTTACACCCTCTGGGCATATACTGTAAGTATACTAATAAGTATGCTAAACTTGTACCTCAGCCTCGGGGGGAGTCTCTGCAATACTTGGAAAAATTCTCTTTCCTTGCAGCCAAAATGGTTTTCTCTTTATTTGCGTTCGCCTAGTCTCAGCCTCTTCCATTAGCACTGTGTCACATAGGCAACTCTGCGCTGACCGACACGCCTAGAGAGCAACCTTCTGGATGTGAAGGCGATTTTCATTGGCTGTTAGCACTGTCACTCACAAGTATGCATCTGGTTATTCCGGTGTGACCCAGTGCACTGCTTTATTTACAAATTTCAGTTATTTGACAGCTTTACAAGACATGCCAATAGCAAGAGTCGTGTTGCTAAGTTTCCCAACGAATTCCTCTGTGTGAGTTTAATGTCCGACTTGGTCATTGAGTTATCTATTTGGTCATCGTGCATGTCAATCAAACACATCTGCTGTCAAGTAGACTAGTGCCTGCCCAACAGCCACGTCTATAGCATTATGCTGAAGCGCCAGCAGGGCCTGTGTGTGTGTGTGTGTGTGTGTGTGTGTGTGTGGAACACAACATGGTGCAGACCGCACCACACAACGCTATCTTTGCCATGGCAATACTTGTCCAATGTGTGGGGCGGAGCGTCTGCTGAAGCACCCTATGGCGTTGAAGGGAGAGGTGTTTTTGTTTTAGTTAATTTTAGTTTACTTAATCTGCAAATTCAGCACATTTAAACGCTACATACAACAAGCCAAACAACATATTAATTAAAATATAAAACCCATCTAGCCTCTACAAGTCACCTCCTCTGGCAGCTGGTTATAGCAGCTGTGTGCGTTTCCTCACAAGCACTACTGGGGAATCATTTGGCTTCAAGCTGACAGCAGGAGGGTTCACCCGTGGCCTTTGCAGATCAAACGGCCAGCGATGCCTCAGGGTGCACAGAGCCAGGCACACCGGAACATGGCATTTGTACGGCGCACACGTCGGTATGAACATGGAGCGGCGACACTGTTAAAAGCAGACAATCACCAGAAATGTGACAGGAAAATCCCTAGGTTCATTTTCCCTCGGTTCAATTTCCCCTGGATCAATATCAGTTATAGGGAGATGAAGGAGTGGTGCCCGTGTCACTCAGCAAGACGCTCAGTCCCTGATTATTCTAGGCTTGTATTAATAAACAGAAATATAAACGCAAATACTTTTTGTTATTGCTCCCATTTTTCACGTGTTGAAGTAAAAGATCCCAGGACCATCTTCTATTCACAAAATGGGCTTATTTCTCTTAATAGAAGAACCAGGGTCATTTAAGCGTTGAATGATGTCCTCCACAGGGAAAACGTTGCATGGCTCTGCCAGACTAATGGCTCTCAGCTCCATGTTTGTAGTTTCGCTGGTTAATTTTGGGGCGTTGTGAACTGTTTGTATCTTTGTATTTGTGTTCAGAATTGAGTGTAATGATATACAGAAGAGTTGTGAGATACGGCCTGAAGCGAGTGAGGACAACTGTCACAACACAACACATAGGCAAGATTAGAACAGGCACCGTGTTAAGTGCCTCTAACTTCCTGTAAATGCAAAGGGGGTGGCGTCGAATAGATCTGTCTTGTTCCTGGCTGCTTATTATGGGATATTCATATTCACATTCATTATGTGTCTCCTGTCTTCTAATTGGCCAATTGCGATTATTGAGTGGTGGGCTTTAGAAACACACACACACACACACACACACAGTACACCCCCCCTTCCCACCCCACCACCACTCCTCAGACAGAGACAACGTTCATGCAGACAGATAAATATACACACACACACACACACACACACTTAGTCCGTATGGTGGGGAAGCCCAATGAACCCTGGTCAACACAAATACAGATGCATACCCACCCACCAAAGGGGCATTATTAAGGCCTTGGTTGCAACCCTTAAAACCCCATAATAAACCTTTCCCATACACACGCACGCACACACACACACACACACACACACAGAGAGATAGTTGGTGGGTATAGGGGGTCTGGTTGTCAGGTTGTTTGGCCTTTCAAGGGGCGATGATGTTTGTGGTACGAGATCTGTGGATTTAATGGAGCCGAGAATATCTTGCATATGAAACTTATGGATCAGAGTTTTACTATGAGGTCATAACTGAATTAGCAACAAGTACATTTGACTGCTTCAAGGTGCCAGTGTTAACATACAGTACTGTGGTAGTGTGGTAACCATTGGATGAGGGCAGGTTTTAGGTTTTAGTGGGGGAAAACTATTTCATCATGACACTGGATGTGGTACAGTACATTAGCTAGCCACAGTGTAACACATTAGTCTCTGACCATCAAGACAGAGGAATATTGTGGAAATACAAGGAAATAATTCAGCCAGCATGTTAGCAGTTAAGTTTCTGAGAAACGTACTTCTAACATGCGTAGTGTAATGTAACCTAGTGTAATGTAACGTAGTGTAATGTAACGTGGAAAAATATGTATTCGGTTGTCAGTGGACATTTGGCTAGGAAAACACACACACACGCACACACACACAGCAAGCTATACCCGCACCACACACCAACCAGATTAAATGAACCATCAATCAAAACACAACAGAATACTCAAGCAGAAGTGGTATAATGGATGGAACACAATAAACCTGCTAATTACATTGCTATTCATTTCCTGGCAGCTCTGCAATACTGCACCTCTGATCACAGACAGGAAACAATGGCTGTGATTACAGCCAGCTCCGACAGCCTCACACAGTGCTTGACCTATCTCAATCAATGGGATGCTTCTGAGGGGAAGTGGGGGGGGTGATGGCAAAGCAAGACTGTTGTTTGTGACAAGGAACAGCCTCACGGATGTGGGAAGTGTCATTCTACTGGAGAGCAGCCTGAGTGAGACATTGTTGACTGAACATTTAGATGCTTGCCAAGGCAGCTGCTACACTGCATTCATCATGAGGAGGAGCGGTTTAAACCAAAGATCAGCAGATTTGGCTGGCTGCATGGTCTGCTCTTGAAAAGATCAAAGGTCACATGTACGTGCATGTGCTGGTTTTTGTCACACACAAAAGTAGGATGGGGAATGTATATATAACTGTGTATGTATTTATATTAATATGTGTGTTTTGTTTTGTGTTTTATTTACCTGTACTTGAAAGCTACAATCCTTGATCCCCAGAACACCATATATTTGGTTTGGAATAATTGTGAGTGAAATATATACAAAGATTTTAAATGAGGGAGCAACGGTCAATGTTTCAATATTAATTGTGGAGAAGTCAGTGATTGTAATCTAACTTATTGTCACATTCAGCAGACATCACTCACAGCCCGCTAGTATGTAGCTGCCCGTTCTGTGTTGCGCGCTGATCAAAATAATCTGGTGTTTCTACACAGCCCTGCCACCGTAAATGGGAACACAAAGTGGTGCAGACACTGTCCCAGCTTTGGCCACACACGTCCAATGTGGGGGGCCGAGCTTCCCAGGGAGCACCCCATTGCACTGAAGGGAGAGGTGCTTTTATTTTGAAGTTCAAATAGTAATTCTCCTTGATAGCTGACCCCACCTATAAAACATATAAAATAAAGAAGGTTGTATTTAAAGGTATTGCATGCAGTATAGCTACATAGTTACATTTAACTACATAACGCTGCCTTATTTATTTTGTATAAATGTGTTTTTCACACTCATGCACTGGCAGAACATAACCTCACGGGTACAGAACCATGGCAACACTATAATGACTACACATATACACCGAGCTCGGTGGGAACCAGCCAAGCTGTGGCTCCACAATAGCCTAAATCGCTAAATCTGCATAATTTAATAATTAGCCTCTTCTGTCCATTAGCACTACGTCACATAAGCAACTCTGTGCTGAACGTCTGATGCATAGACCCCTGTAAGTAGATTTTGAGTTGAGGTTTGAGTTGAGTTACATAGTTGGTTGATGCATGTCAATCAAAATACCTCTCCTATCAAGTAGGCAGATCTTGACACAGTTAGCCAGCGCTGTGTCCCAGACTTTACGTAAGTATAGGCTGGCTCTGTGAGATTAACTCAATGCTAACAGTCCATCTTCAGGTTCAAGACACTAGAAGCAAACTCAATGCTAACAGTCCAACTTCAGGTTTAAAACACTAGAAGCTAACTCAATGCTAACAGTCCATATTCAGGTTTAAGACACTAGAAGCTAACTCAATGCTAACAGCCCATCTTCAGGTTTTAAACACTAGAAGCTAACTCAATGCTAACAGCCCATTCAGGTTTAAAACACTACAAACTAACTCAATGCTAACAGTCCAACATCAGGTTTGACACTAAGCTAACTTGAGGCTAAAAGTCCAACTTCAGGTTTAAGACACTAAACAGCTAACTTGATCTACAGGTTCAATCCCAACCCTATTTCACTTCAAGATGGGTGTCAACAAAAAGACTGGTTGTGCTAGACAGTGCGTGTAAATTTACATGGCATCATCCTTCTCTACAATTTAACAAACGACTTAACAAATGTAATCTCACAGAGTAAACGCCCCAATATGCCCCTGGCCAGGCTATGTTATGAATAAATCATGAACCACATTCCCCTTTAAAGAAAATGTAACACAATATCCCTCCTTAGAGGACATTATTATTATGATTTGTGCCTGCATGTGCTGCACACTGCAGCTAACACACAAGAATAGTCACTTAAGTGATCTGATATCCCACTGGTCTAATAATGTTTGCATGCCTTGAGCGCCTACGTTTATAACCCTCCCGCTGCTTCAGAAGGCTTCTGTGTTCGGACACGATAAGCAGGCCTTTTTCTAGCCCCCCCCAACCCCCGTCTCTGGTGTTCCATGATAATTTTCAGTGCTTTTGATGAAGTCAAACCTCTACAGAGAGACAAGAAAGGATTTCAGCAATTAGCGTCTCTGTGATGTCAAAATGTCCGCTGTAGGCATTGTCAATATACTGGTATATGTGTGCCAGTATGTAGCCTACAATTAAGTGTTTTGTTTATGTGAATTATTTACATGAAAAACATTTCATATTTAGCTTTGAAATAAATGTATGTTTTCTAAGAAAGAGCCTAGTGGAAAGATAATTTATGTTGTCACCAACATGAATTATCATACATTTATGATTAACATACATTAACTATGATTACAAATCTTAAAATAATACTGCCTTCCAGGTCAAATATAATTATCTAATGAATGCTTGGCTTTCACACGTTAATGCTGAACTTGATAAAGTACTTTATAACAGTATTGCATTCATAATATAGTAGGTTCATTCATTAGGTAGGCTTGTTTTTTTGCCCATTATTTTATTGTCTTTGCACTAATGTCCCTTGTGTTGTAGATTGCATTTGGTCTATAACACATTATTATACAGTAAATATATGTTATTTGTCTCAAAATATTTGGCACTGTCGCTAATTATGATTTGTACAACTAACCAGCGCATCCATAAACTCGGAGTGCACATTCATGTATTGCTCATTAGTGCAGCAAGGCATTTTGGGAAGTAAATGTTGATTGTTCTTCATAATAATGCATTTTATTTGGGACGCCTTTCTAAACACTCAAGGACATCTTACATTGCAAACACATAGAAATAAAACATTTGACTGAAATATACATACTATAGTAATAAACTTTTTATACAAAGAAATATTTACAAAATAATATAAAACATATATTATGGTCTGTTACTAGATCAGATGAGTTACACTATTATTCATAACACACTACTGGCAATAAAAAACATTTGATGTTGATGCTGTGTTTGAAGCGGTTACTTCCCTAATGTCAGCTGACTAATTTGATTGGTTACGGATCAACGCCTAAACTCATTATCCCGTCGTTACCCCCGGTGCCACCACATTCTGCTAATGAGACAGGTCTGATGTTACCAGGCCATTCATCAATCTCCAAGGAACTGAATATAGCTGTATGTACCGTAGCTCAATATAAATATAAACAACAGTATGAAAAGTAATTGTATTAGGAAGCATTGATTTACAATGTTGAATAGATGAATCACTCATGGGGTTCATTGTTCGGTACAAATCACCAGAATGTTTGTAGACTACCAAGATTCCTTTCGACTGGGCCAGTTAAAACAAAGAACTCCTGAAATATGCTCATGGGAAGTGAAGCACTTCTATATAAAGTGCATGCTCCGGGCAGCTTATGCATGAGAGTGTGCAGCTTACTCTACTGTAAATAAGGGTAAATTCCTGTTCAACGCCAGAAGAGCTTGCCAAACTGTTTGAAAGTTCTGCTGCTTGGCCTGAGACACAGAGGTCGGTTCTGGGAGAATTACACTGGGCATACTATTAGTCTTTTGGTCACATGACTCTCGGTGTCACAGCCTATATTGCCCCATATTTGTTGTCACAACCTAGTCTAGCATTATAAACAAATCTCCCTTATTGTTGGTAATCTGCTTAAACTGTTCATCACAGTCATATAGTGGCTTTCCCCTGACAGGTCGCAAAGTCACTAATCCAATTTCATTTCCTCTCGAATAACTGGCTTTCGGGGATAGACCGTGAATGGGAATATTAGCCGAGGCAATTTAGAACCCCGCTGTAAAGCTGTGCAAATACTTTTAATTGAAGTAGCCTGGTAATTCCACACACAGTGCAAATCAGTCCTAAGGAATATAAATGAGGGACGGGGTATTGTTGAATCCTAATACTTACATCACTGGGGTTTTTATACCACGGCCCTTCCCCTCATCATGTTCAGTGAAGGTTCACTGGTACGGTATCTCGGTGTGCCATCTGCAAATGTTTGCTCAAAGATAAGCTATTAAAGCTGTTTGTTGCCATTGTAAGTAAGGTGGAAGGAATTGGTTTGAAGGTGTCAAGGCCATGTTACCCAATCAGAACAGAAATAAAAACATTCTGCTTCTCGTCAAAGCAAATAGAAATATCACTTCCAACCATTATTTCGATGGTTTGGTTGGTAGGTTATTTGTGGGGACATAAAAAAGGTTTTTGCTATTAATTCATTTAGTTAACAATTACAACAGTTAACAATTGTGTATTTGTACTGTAAAGGCACTATTCTTTTTTGGACTGGATGTATTAACTGATCAGTTCCTGAAGTGCATGTTAGCCTATGTTGCCTCAAATTCAAGTATATGTCAAGTATATGTTTACTGTATGAGTTGGTCAGTTACTTATGTAGTTGGCCGTCGTGCTTGGCAATCAAAATACCTTTCCTGTCAAGTAGGTGGGTTAAAGTTAAAGCTGGCACTGTGAGACTAGTGCACACCAAACATAGTAACTCTGGTCTGCCTGATATGAGGTGTCTTGGTCTGCTTCCAAGGGAATTTTGATGTGGTTCGTTTTGGACGTGAAGGTGAAACAACTTTAGGAAGCAAACCAAAAAACAACACATCGTGGGTTGAAGGTGCAAAGGTTTTGCCGTGACGTTTCACGGTCAGGCATGGTGCAAAGGAGAAGTGAAAGTGGTTGGTTCTGCTCTCCTTGGATCCCAATAAATCCCAATAATGGCCCACACAAAACATTTAGAGGGAAAATTAAAAGGTATTTACAGTATTTTAGAACAATGGGGGAAGTTAGGGGCCTTTAATAATAACAATAAATCAAGTTCCTCCCAGACTGGAGAATTCCACAGTTTGTTTGGCTTCCATTTATGAGGGGGGAATAACCGTCTGACGCTTTTACTGAGGAGAGAGAACCAGAGGGCAATCTACTGGCCCTATTGAAGCATCAGTAACCTGGCCAGGCACATTTGTAATTGGTGGGAGTGTAACGGTGGCCAGCATGTAGCTGTGCAGTAATTTAATCCTCACTCTCCGACACCTCATAGGACACTCTGGTGACGCAGGCTAGAACACATGGGTTTTTGGCCTGCCTTGTAGAGCGTCCGCTCTCTGCATGGGAGATCGGGTTCGATTCCCGGGGCCGAGGGTCAGATGATCTCCATCACAGGAGCACCAAAGTAAAATGAAGAAAACCCAAGACTGTTTTCTTAGTTTTATGTCAAATCTGAAGCCAAAGCCCCACAACTACAGTAGTATTGCATGGGAAAGTTTCAAGTTCAAAGATTTAACTGAAAAGTTTTCTCTAGTGTAATTTCTGGTGGTTTCAGTTATGGCCTTGGTTTTTAGTATAGCTGCTGTATTGTGTACGTACGTCGAAATAAATGTGCTGCGCTCAAACAGGAAAAAGCTGCAGGGAAAAGTTCTCTTTCGATTTGGCAGTAATCCACATACCCAGTTGTGGGATGGTGTTGCTGAGTCTCACGGAGAAGGAACATATATTGGCTTCCAGTCTTCTTAAAACACTTTTAAATAACCTGGACCCTACTATCTGTTTATGTAATCACCCTGGAGCTAACGTAACACAAGTGGTTAGTGTTTATTGTTCCATTCTCTGCATGTTTTAGCGACGTGCAGTACAAGATCAGACGTCAACTGATTTTGGTAACCAGTTAAAGGCAATGAGAATAGATTAAACTGTTTTAAAATAAATAGCCATGTGTTGCCATTGTGATTTAAAGGTGGAGTCAGGGGTTCTGGAGAACCCAATGTTCGCCACACAGAACGGACAGCTAGAGATATTCACTGAATTTGACAAAAAGTGTATTAGCTTACAATCGCTGACTCCACCCTTAGCAAAGTATTCATATGCCAAATGCTGTGACATGCCACTGCTGGCTTTACCCACTTTCCTGGGTAGAATTTGCATCTTTTGGACATTTTTGTTGATTACATTAAATGCTACATAACTTCAAAAGAATATTTTGAATTATTACTTTCAATCAACCTTGATTCTCAACGTCAAACTGTGAAATTAGAACTGCTACGGGAACATTCACGTATCAAAAAAACTGATTTTACACTTCTAAAATGTTTGTGTACTTTTCTGATCATTACAGCTAGAAAACTAGCACAACCTTGTTGCTTCAAACTGACTGGAAGCCTAATGCCATAATAACTGGCCTAGACTAATAGATGTGTTTCTGAATAATTATGATTGACAATCGGTTCAAATTAATTTCCAAAATTTGCATTCCTAGTAGACAGACAGATATGGGACAGGATCCTTTACTAGGCTTTGTCTGACGCCAAAATATGCAGCACATAATTATCCTTGAGTAATAGCTACAGTTCAAATTCAGAAGCCATTTCCCGGGTCATTGCTTTGAGTTCATTCTGGGAGGCAGACACAGGTGTGACGTTCAATTTATCCTTATATTACGATGGCTAAAGCCACGTCGACAGGGTGAAAAGAAAATCAATTAGGATTTTGGCATAATTTTGCCTTTGTTATTAGCTTATATCCACAAAGCCTCCCTTGCACGGCATGCAGGTAAACCCTTTGTGTTGATATAATGGATCACTGTCTTCTCCGACAGTGCAACCCAGTAAGAGGGCCATTGTTCGGTATCTGTGGCGTTAGCATAATCCTCAGATAGCGCCTTCACCTTATCCACCTGGGGCTGCACACCTCTGAGGATGCGAAGGCTTCCCAAGAAGATTCCCGGGAAGACAAAAACCTTCCTTAACCTCTGTGGTTATTAATATAAAATACGACCCCTCGGGGATGAACTGGGAAGAACGAGAGTTACTCGAGGCAGTGGTCTCTCATTGGATTTATTTATCATAGAGACCATGTTAGGCATACATTGTTAAGGGTATTAAACATGACACCAGCATAATATTTTTCAAATAACTAAAACCTAACCTTGAACATTTGTTAAACCCTCACCCCTGTATCTCACAATATTAATATTAATATTAAGTCTTCTGGGGATTTGCCATGAATTCACATCTTGTAGGTGCTTGAAAACCTGCAGTTGTATTATCTTAAATGTGTGACTGTGTAATTTATGACTTATTATTATAATTTGTATACTAGTATTCTCAAATTCTCAAGTCGCTCCATTTTGTATTTGTAGAATTTCATTTAATTTTGATTCAAGATTGTATTCATTGTTTTTCATAAATAACAGTTAAATTCCCCTCTAATGGGTACTAAAATGCCAAACCCTTGGTGGTGGAACTGGACACGTTCCACCACCACGGCAAACCCGGCAAAGCCTTAATCAGCTGGCTGCATACCAGCGCCATGTTGTTCACTTCCTCAAGAGCTTTACAGACCCTTCCAAGACCAAGATCCCCCAACATGTATTGTACCTGTGAGCCTCCCTGACCACCTGCTGCTGTCCATTACTCAGGCTACCATGACAACCGGAGCTGGCAGACCCTGCCAAATGGTCACGAGGCCCCCCCAAAAGCCTTGATGATGGACTGTTAAAAAAAAAGGAAGAATAAAAAAGGAGGCTTTTATTGTGAAATGGGAGCTGTCAATAAATCTGCCAGGCTTCATTCAGGGCTGCCCCTCCTTGCACTAAGTAATTGAATAGGTCTTGTGCCAGTTGGCAGGGACAAGCATCTAGTCACTCTTGGTCTGGTTGATCTAGCCAGCCACGTACCCGGGCTTAATTATTTCCTTTGTTGCCGTTTAATTGGCTTTCTGGTGCGTCTGTAATTTGCCTCTCACCAGAACAGTCAAAGAAGTCTTTGTGCTCCACCATAACATGGTATCGTTGACAAAGGAGCAAGTCTTAGGACATCTGTCAAGCAAGGAGACCATGCTAATGCATAGACGCACAAACTCAACACATTGTGTAAAATGTATGTGCACAATTCTGCCACGTGGATTCACCTGCTGCCATAGAGACACGTCATACATACATGTACGTAGATACATCGCACACACGCCACATTCAGATGTGTGTGTATCAGATCATTTATCTCTTTTGGGAAACAGCTGCTGAAAGGACATTCATTTTGTAGATGAAGAAGACGGCCATCCAGTGCCTGAAACCATCTGTTGCTGTTGTAGGAAAATCCCGTGCCATTCCGGCAGCTACATTTATCACGAACGAAATGTGAGGTTAGCGTTTCTAATCTAATACAGTCTTTGTAATATTCAGCGAGTGCCTCCTCACACAGTCTGCTAGATGTCCGTTCTGTGTGTGTGTTCTTATATACATGACCCTGGCTCTGTGAGTGAGAACACAAACCGCGGTGCAGACCGCACCACTCAGCGCTATCCCAGCCTTTGCAATGTGTATCTTGTGTGTGTGTGTGTGTGTGTGTGTGTGTGTGTGGTGGAGGGGGGCACAAACACACACAGCTGAGTTTAGCCAATTTCTTAAACTGATGATTGCAATTGTGAGGAGTTATTACTGGTGGGCAGGCTACATTCATGTTTGCCAAAGCAGATACATAAGTATAGTTTCTTAGCACTTCTAATGAAGTCCTGCACTTACTATCTCACTGTTTATAAAAAAAAAAAAATATATATATATATAGCACTTTATTAGCTAGGCCATTACCTATTGCACGTCATTAGCTAGGCCATTACCTATTGCACTTTATGTTTGACTATGTGGTAATAGGTATAATGACATTATGCTGCATTTGTTCTATTTAAAATATTGTTTGCTTATAATTTCTGTTATACGACCTGTCCAACTACTGACAAATGTACTACATGTAAGTCGCTTTTAAAAGCGTCTGCCAAATGCCGTAAATGTATATGTAAATGTAGTTTTTATTTACCAAAGAGACAGTACCTACATGAGCAGCAGTGTTGGACAAGTTACTCAGGAATTGTTACTGTTAAGTTACTAGTTACTTATTACTCCTTCAAAAAGTAATAATATTACTTTACTTATTACTGGGTATTAAAAGTAATTAGTTACGTTACTAGTTACATTACTAGATTACTTTCGCATTTACTAACCTGCCTCGCCCCTTCTGAAAAATGACAACCTGTGTAGCCAGCTCATTTTAGAATTTAATCCTCTTTATTGGAACAATAATGAACCTTAGGTTAGCCTACCCTAAATTTGCTAGGGCCAGAAATCTCGTTCTTTTAACGCAGTAATGCAGCATACTTGGATTAGTAATTGTAATATTATTTTATTATTATTACTTTGGAAAAAGTTATTTATTACACTACTAGTTACTGAAAAAAGTAATGATATTACTAGTCCAACACTGCTGAGTAGGTTGGAGGGTTTCTCATGGATCTCATGGATCTTCCTCCCACCGTTTCCCCAAAAAGGGGATTAGAGCTTTGCCGGTCTTCGTCAGTGTTTTTACCGCCCCCCCAGAGCTACAGCTTTGTTGTTGTGAGCGGTGTTTACATCTTTGTTTATGTTCATATTTATGGAGATAGGGCTGTGTAGAAGTACCAGATTATTTTCTCAGCACGCACAAAGGATGGAAAGTTGCGCAATGTGACGAGATATTTTGTGAATTTGACAAAAGGTATATTGTCTTACAATTAGCTTGCAATAGCTGACTATACCTTTAATGTGGAGCCATGAGCCAAGAAGTGGGCCAATTAAACAGGAATCATGGAAGAGCAAAGCGAGCACAATAAGCTGTGTCCTCGTGCCAGACAGAAGACGTCCTGATGCAACGCAAACAGTCAAGCTATACAGCCAGCCAGGTCCCGGGGTGTTCCGACACGCAGTCATACAGTCCCCTCATGCAGAAGAGTAAGCGGATGAAGATAACGAGCGAGCTCACCTAACCAAGCATATAATTAGCCGAGTTTGTCTCGGCGCTGAGCAGAATAGCAATGACACAATAATCAAATGTCTCCTTTCTGTTTCGATATGGGCGTTATGAAGAGCAAATATGTGTGGCTTTGTACTTTCCATTGACACCCACAACCATACAAAAATGTTAATTTACATTCCAATTTAAAAGATTATCAGCAAGTCCATTGTTCCTTGAGATGATCCACGTTTTTCAAAGAAAACAAGCATACAAAGGCTTTACAAAAATAAATAACAACAGCAAAAATCCTTGACTTAACAATGCACAATTGCAGAGAATCCCTGAATACAAGCAATATGATTAAGAAGAAATGCAACTCCAGTTATTCCAGTCAAATATTTTTCTTTCAAAAGACTCCAATGGAGCAGTAATGATGACCAACATGCAGTATTGTAGGCTAAGGCACCACGGCCTACTGGTCTCGTTGAGGGAATTACATGTTACATTGTGAAAGTCATGGACACCTCGTTGGCTATTTCGTTGAGAAACTACTGTAAATTAGATGTCTAGCTGTTTGCAGGACTTATACATTTACATATACATTTACGGCATTTGGCAGACGCTTTTATCCAAAGCGACTTACATGAAGTACATTTATCAGTAGTTGGACAGGTCCTATACCAGCAATTATAAGCAAACAATGGTCTAAATAGAACAAATGCAGCATAATGTCATTATACCTGTTACCATGTAATAAACCATATAAAATGCAATAGGTAATAAAGTGCATACTTTTTTTTTTTTTAAATAGTGAGAGATAAGAGCATGAGAAGTTAAAAAGTGGATTCAAAGATGACATTCTTAGATAGGAGAGAGAGTGCTAAGAGGTGGTGAGGTCGCTGGTCAAGGTACCAAGGTGGATTGTGAAGAGATGTGTCTAGAGTCTCTTACGGAAGATGGGTAGTGTTTCTGCAGTTCTGACTGCTGCTGAAAGCTCGTTCCACCACTGTGGTACCGAGACATATACATCTGTTATATACTGTAGCTTGGCTATGCTGAGTAGAAGACTCACCGCACTAGCGCCGGAATCACGTTTTGTATACGGACTTGTGTGACATCAGCCACTGCACCACTTGCTGATACGCTGACACGCATCAGCAGTTGATTATGTGACGTAGTGCTTAAAGGCGGGGTCAGTCATTCTCGAGAACGCTTGCTAACTTTGAACTCAAATCAAAACGCAAACGCCTCTGCCTTCAATGCTGAGGGCGCTCCCTTCGATGCTCCATCCCACACAATGGAAACGCATTGCGAACGCTAGGGTATTGTTGACACGCACAGAGAATGCTAAGTTAGCGAAATGCAAGGAGATATTTGGTGAAATGTACAAAAAAAAAAAGTGTATTCGCTCGCGATCGCTGACTGTACCTTTAATGAACAGAAGAGACTGAGACTAAAAATGTCACCTCACCATTCTGACTGTTTCTGCCTGATTCAGCTGTGTGTTAGACCATTCATAGTTCCTTGTGTGACGGAGATCGTCTGTCCCCCTCAGGGAGTTCAACCCCGATCTCCCACGCAGAGAGCGGCCGCTCTACAAGGCAGGCTTAAACCCATGGGCCCTGGCCTGCGTCGCCAGAGCGTCCTATGCACAGAACTATGAGGTGTCGGAGAGTGAGGATTTGCTTCGCTGCACAGCTACCTGCTGGCCACCGTTACACGTGCACGGGAAACTCAGTATTTCACCTTGTAGAAGTAAAGTCAATTTCCGCTATTGTGGTACGTGGTGGCTCACAAATGAATGAAAATGACCCAGAAGCCACCCCTCCACACCCCCGCCCCACCCACGCAATGCAATCAGCATGGACATCCGTTTAATCGCCTCAAGCTGAGCACCAGCAGGGATTTATGTGTAAAAGCCTGCAGCCACATGCTGTTGCATACGACGGTCCTATTAGGCGACCTGTTTCTCAGAGTCAGAGACACTGGAAATCAATGGGAGAGGTTGGTTTGATGCTGTCATGCTAACTTGTGCAGTGCCCCCCCGCTAGTCACAAGATTCAGGTAACAGCTGTGTGTGTGTGTGTGTGTGTGTGTGTGTGTGTGTGTTGAACAAGAAAGGAAATGTCCAGCCTTCCTCTAATAGCCCTGTCAATCAAACAAAGAGGTGATCCTGTCCACCCACATAAATAATGAAAATGTACTACCATCTTTGTTGCAGGGGGACATTATATAATATAATACTTAATATAATACATTTCTATATGGACATCAGGGCAATGTGGAGAAGATTCTCCTAAATCTTATTATTAAACGATTTAAAGGATAAAATCTGTCAAAATCTGTCAAATTTGTTAGCAGTTGTATAATCTAGTCTGACCACCAAGAACTCTGATTATAACCCCCCACGCATCCTTCCTATTATTACATAGGACGTAACTGAGCCACGCTGGTATTAAAGGTGAGGTTTGCATTTACTGGTCATGGGGTGGGGGCAAAGATAAGATGTGTGTGCATGTTTTGTCTGTGTGGCAGTCGCAGTGAATATATAATATTATATACCAGCATGTTCTTCTTCTGGAAAATAATTTGTTTTTTGGCCTGGTAAGCAAAGCTGTCCTCTTGAGTGCAGGGTGGCACGGGTGAAGAAGATACCAAATAAACATGGACAAACAGCTGACCGAGACATGACACCTGGACAGACAAACACAAAAGGTAAACACAACGGCAAAACCACCCGGTCGGGTGGTTTTGCCGAAGAACCGTGCGGAAGAACCATGGCAGAGCTGAGATGCAAATCAGAAAAGACACTTCACACAGGGTAAAACAGCAGCCAACACAACGTATAACTAGACCAGAACATGGTGGAAACAGAATGAACACCAAGCACGTAAGGTCTGGTCTGTAAAGATATTTGAACCCTGACACAAGATGATTTCACTTTCTCTCGAGTAAAGTTATAGTTGTAAGCTTCTCTCTTCAGCAAAGCCCTCATACTACAGCCATCAGCTAAATGTCTCGTAACGTCCCTGACGTACCCTCACACTGACCTCTCCCCCTGTTATGCTGCTCTATATACTACCAAACACTCATAATGTGATTGCTTCGGGGACATAAAATACATAAAAGTGGTTCTACTGCTCGTGACCCCTGACCTCTCGGTACACAAGAGCATTCTCCGCGCTGACACAATGACCACGAGAGCCACCGTACATGGTCTCCAGACACAGCAGGAAAATTAGTCCATTGTCTGGATGGATGGAGCCAGGCGTGAGGCGGCCATGACTTGGTCAGGAATGGAGACCTGTGACCTGCAACCGCCCATCTTCAGCTGCACGGCTGGAAGGGTTATGTTGCATTCAAGACTACACGGAAAATGTCAACAACCAACCCCCACACTGGGAAACGTGCAGTTTAATGTGCCACTATCACAGGAGCTTCAACTAACACTGCAGGTCAACGCCTCCGACACTGCCCTCAAACAACCATTACAGTAAATCAGGTCAAGCTGCTGGAGAGTGAAAATGGAGAATACACTATTTACAGCAAGTATTTACAGGCTCTTTTGATATTCTTCTGAGGCTACGATGTTGTATTTTACATAATGAATAATATAATAGATGCATACAGGAAAAATCTATCGGTGTACTGATAAAATATACCAGCTCAACACAAAATACATAATAAACACAGACGTTTATGAGAAAACATGATTGTCAATAGCTCCACACAACGCAAATAATGTTTAAAGGTGTAGTCAGCAATTGCAAGCTAATTGTAAACTAATAAACTTTTTGCCAAACTCGCATTTTCGCTACCTTAACGTTCTCTCTGCGTGCTGAAAAATAATCTGGTACTTCTACACAGCCCTGGCTCCGTAAATAGGAACATAAACAAAGTGGGAACACCGCTCACAACAACAAAGCCGTAGTGCTTTGCTTCACAATGCATTTCAATGTGTGGAGCGGCGCTGCGGAGGGACATTGTTTTGATTTGAGCTCTAAATTAGCAAGCTTTCTCGAGAGTGACTAACGCTGAGGGACTGTAAAGGCCAGGCAGGTGTTTGTTGAAGGCAGGCTATCCTGTCTGTGCTGCAATTACTGCTGCAGTTTGTGATTACTGATCCCACTGTGGGGAAATGTAGTAGTTGATGTCACAAACAATACACACCAATCGTAGAGAAGGTGTCGGTAGCCCTGGTCAACAGTTGTGCGACAGTGTGTCCACAAAAGCACAGTGTGTGCCCAGCCAGTGATCAAACACCTGTCTGTCTTTTTAGACCGCTTAAAGGCAGAGTCAGCGTTTTGTCAAACGCAGACTGTCTTCTCACAGTCCGCTAGCTGGCTGTGCTCCGTGTGCTCGCCGATAAATAATCTGGTGTTTCTACACAGCCCTGGCTCTGTAAATGGGCAGGCTATAACAAAGTGGTGCAGACCGCACCACACAACACTATGGCTTGGCAATGTACTGTATGTCAAATGCTTGTTGGCGGAGCTTCTCAGGGTCCAGAAAGGGATTTGAACTGATGTCTGTCCCCCCTACACACACACACACACACACACACACACACACACACACACACACACACGTACCCACTTCGCTTTAGACGAGCAAATCTGCTTTGTCGTGGCCCGTTTACAATTACATTTCTTAGCAGTGCACGAGATTATATTGCAATTTAGACGTTGTGTGGTCAGTTTATAGCTTTCATTTTATAGCTAAACGTTATAGAGGTAAACGCTCTGTGATGTGATTATGTTTCCGTTGAGTGAGATGATTGTGTGTTAAGTGTTATTTGTGTGTTTCTATGTTGTCCCTTAACAACCAATGTAATTAGATAGTGTAATTTGCACTAATTTAGCTCCTGTTCCCTTTTGGTTTTAAAGATGGACAATCGGCACTACACATTAGGTTTAGCCACTAAAATGGCTGAATGGATTTAACACTACTGCCATCATCATTGAAATCATTGAAATCCAAGTGTGAATATCAACCGAGAAACTATACACATAGACACCGTTAATGTCAGAATAATCGTTTTGATTTTGACTAATTAGACATATATTAGATATACTGTATGTATCCCATAAACAATATATTATTGGTGGTAATGGTTACCATCTCCCTGTCCAGTGTAATGGTTGACTATCATATCATATTTCATGCTAGAGCTGTAATCCCTATAGTATACTGTATGTGTCTGCTCTGCAGCCATTATAACGTATTCTGCTTCCGATGGGATTTAGAAATGTTTTATTATTTTAGACGGGCTCTTTTCATGTTGCAGCAGTACCACATACACACATGCACACACATATGCATGCACGATATCACACAAAACACACACACACACACACACACACACACACACAGACCACACACGTCTTGTGATAGTTGTCCCAATAGCCACATCATGAAATGAGAAATGTGGGTTGGTTGGTCTGTATCAGGCTTCTGCTGTGTGTGTGTGTGTGTGTGTGTGTGTGTGTGTGTGTGTGTGTGTGTGCGTGTGTGTGCGTTCGTGTGTCACGGTCCAACATCCACCCCTCGCTGTTTGTATCGTTTAGTCTGTGTTCCCCAGTGTCTCCTGGCTCTGTGTTAGCGTTGCGTAGCGTTGTGTTGATTGCCGGTTGGTTTCACCTGCCCCTCGATAGCCCTCTCCAAATGCCTGTCTTGTCTCCCTGTATATAAGCCCTTGTGTTTAGCTTGTCTCCCTGTATATAAGCCCTTGTGTTTAGCTTGTCTCCCTGTATATAAGCCTTTGTGTTTAGCTTGTCTCCCTGTATATAAGCCCTTGTGTTTAGCTTGTCTCCCTGTATATAAGCCCTTGTGTTTAGCTTGTCATTATTTGTTCACGCGGTGAGTTATTCCTGCCCAAGTTTGTTCGACTCTGAATAAACTTTATTTGAACCTCAGGCTTCTCCCTTAGAGATAGGGTGAGAAGCTCGGCCATCCATGAGGAACTCGGAGTAGAGCCGCTACTGCTTTGTGTCGAAAGGAGCCAGTTGCGGTGCTACGGGCATCTGATAAGTATGCCCCCTGGGCGCTTTCCTAGGGAGGTGTTCCAGGCACGTCCAGCTGGGAGGAGGCCTCGGGAAGACCCAGGACTAGATGGAGAGATCTGCATCCCCCAGTCAGAGCTGGTTAATGTGGCTTGGGAAAGAGAACTTTGGGGTCCCCTGCTGGAGCTGATGCCCCCGCAACCATACTGTGTTAATCCAACAGTTTAAAGGTTTGCTTAAACCCAACCGTGGTTTAAAGGCTGGAGAAAGATTGTTGAACTAAAATGTTCATTTTCCTGTGGCAATGACACAAACACTATCCGAGTTAAAGGTATAGCCAGTCGTCCTGGAGAAAGCTTGTTGAGCTCAAATCAAAACAAAACCACCTCCCTCTCTACACATAGAACAATCACATCACACACACAGTGTAACAACTATACATGACTGTACGACAAACACACAATAGAAAACAAATCTACAACCATGGCAGCAACCAACTGTTTGTAGCCGTGATTTAGGTTTGCCAGCCAGCGTGCAGTGTCTTCTCAAGGCATTGTGTTGTCTGGGTGGGGACAGTGTGTGTTTTCATAACAGAGTTTACGGGGACGTTGTGTCTTCATAACACAGATGTTATGAAGAGGTTATCCTGTGTAAATGATTGGCCTAAAACGTACCTGTGATCTGGAGACAGACTTCATCCCTAGATGTGGTGGACTCCAAAACTGTGGGGAAAAAGAATATTCGGGTTATTGATGCCAATGAAGAGAAAACAATTTGAATACCTGTGATTCATGCAAATGTATCAAATACTCAGGAAGGGGTATACTATGTTTCCAACAATGTTCTAAAGGAATGAAGGGGTGGGTGCATAGTGCATGTATTCACAAACAAATATTATGGACGGATGAAAAGTGAAAGGGCATATACATTTGTAAAATCATGCCTGCGCAATGTTATTTTACGGCAGTTTTTTTCAACTTCAAAGTTGCCAATTAGTCATTATTACTATTATTATTATTGATCAGGGGCAACCATTAGCATTTCTCACATAAACACGCATAAACATCAGAGCTAGCTAGACGTAGTGCTGTGCTCCCTCCCTGTGGTGTAAATGCCTTGTGTTTCATACTGAGTGGGCTATTAGCGGTGTTTAAAGATGAACATATTAGTCTTGCACCAGACAAAAGAATGATTCTAATGAGAACTCTAAAGGCACAACACACATTTCCCGGGAGCCTCATTTGCAGAAAAGCATGGATAGAATCCTAATGAAGTATTAAACAGGACTACAAGACTACATACGCACACACACAGAGACACTATCATGCTATTCTGTTGTGGAAAAGTGTATGTGCAGACCTAAAGCTGAACAGGTAGTTCTAGAGAAGGTACAGGGTTAATACTTCTACTGCAGGAGATACATGGTTAGTACTTCCACTGCAGCAGATAGTGCCTGTTCTACAGCAGATACATGTGAGTACTTCTACTGCAGGAGATACAGGGTTAGTACTTCCACTGCAGCAGATAGTACCACTACTACAGCAGACACATGTTAGTACATCTACTACAGCAGATACATGTTAGTACTTCCACTGCAGCGGATACATGTTAGTACCTCTACTACAGGAGATACATGGTTAGTACTTCTACTTGAGCAGGTGCACAGTTACAGTAGTACATCTACTAGAGTAGAAATACTAGCCATGTAAACCATGTAAAACCATGTAAACAAATTATTATAAAAAATAAATAAAAACTTGAGCAGGTGCACAGTTACAGCAGTACACCTACTATAGGAGATACATGGTTAGTACATCTATACTGGAGCAGATTAATGGTTAGTAGTCCATTGTAGATCAGATTAGTTAAACACCTGAGGAGATTTATGGATTATGAAATGAGATGTCACAAACACAAATGTATTGATTGGAATCATATTAGTTTTTTCATTACTGTGATCAGATAAAGAATAATCCCCTGTGAGTCGTCACTGTACAGCTGAACCAGATTAAATACTCAATGAGCGCTTCCGCTGTGACTGGTGCCTGAGATCAGAGGTCAAACTGTGAGTGTGTGTGGATAAGTGACTAGCTAATACAGAAATATTGTGTGTGTGTGTGTGTCACAATGTCTGACTGCTCTGAAAGTGCTCAGCCTGCTAGCAAAAAGAAGAATTATTATTATTATTATTATTATCAACAAACATAACAGGCAGCTGAATCTACCTAAGCGTGGTCTAGGTAACTAACATTAACTAACTAACATTTACAGAGTTTACAGAAAGAGCTTTCATTTAGAGAGTGGTCGACAGAAAGAGCTCTCATTTAGAGAGTGGTCGACAGAAAGACATACGGGCAACACTGGCAACAAAGACTGAGCACGGTGTGAATTAATATGCACACGTGCACATGCATGTTTGTGTGTGTAGCGTGCACGTGAATTGCAGGGGCCATTCTCCCTCATTGGTTGTCCCATGCAGAGCGCGTGTGCATGAGGACCTCATTGCTATTCATATGGAGGTTCCTCACTGGAATCAAACAGCAGCCTGGAGCCGTATTTACAGAGTGAAGACGTAGGTCATATCTGGAAATGGATGGGGGTGTCTCTCATCTCAAACTGAGATAAGAGATCACATTTCTACGAGTTACCTAGTTATGCGAAACCTCAATAAATACATGTATGTATTATCGCTGGCATTTTACAAATGCTGTGGTGATCTGAAACTCAGCAAGCGCACGCCCCTCCCCCAACTCAGTCCTGCAGGGCTGTGTTGACACCCCTCTCTGCCCCTCCCTATAGGCTCCTCCCACTGCCACCCCACACACAGAGGGAGTGGGATGACATTCTCTGCTCAGGACACCATTACCCCACTGTATATACATACCTGTATACTGTACATATACAATAGTTATTTTCTGCTATATTAATGTATTGTGTATGGTGCAATACACACCGTAAAACCTGATAGTACATCTCAAGGAATTGAATTAAGTTAACATAATTTGATCGGTAAAGACATTTGGAGTGACTTGAGTGTTTACATTAATCTTACTCAAAAGGGAATCGTTGTTCAAATAGCTTAGTCAGTTTGAGTATGGCTGTTGTATTAGCAAATTTTAAGCACTACTAAATCAACTGAATTATGTTAGACCTAATAACATTATGTTTTCAGTTTGAGCATATATCACTTTAAACGTGTGTTTATCACACTTCAATCCTTAATTTTTGTATACTTAATGATTTAAGTAGCTAAACTTAAATGGTTGAAGGCATTGAGTTACACCAAATGGTTTGAGTTAACTATACTTGGCAGGTTTTACAGTGCAGTACCTTTTAGGACATAAAGTATTATGTTTTGGGCTTATAATGCAGTAAACTAGCTCTAAAGTTGGGGTTGAGACCATTATTATTATTATTCCATTATACTATATCTTTACATAGAATATAGTTGTATGCTCCTATATTAATATTAATGTTTATACTAATTTATAGAACACTGCTAAGCCTGTATGTATGTATGTATGTGTGTGTGTGTGTGTGTGTGTGTGTGTGTGTGTGTGTGTGTGTGGGTGGGTGGGTGGGGGGGGTCACACATTTTCCATTTGGCGATAGGGAAGTGTGTCAAGATTTCAACGCACGCACGCGCACACACACACACGCACACACACACACACACACGCCTCAAGCTTGACCGAGAGTGAAGTCACACCCAGGAGACATCACCTCACAACATGCGGTAAATGAATGTTGAATAAATGTTGAATGAATGAATAAATGTTACGACCTTGGTAACCAGGGTGAGAATCCCATCATGCCAGCACGCCGATCCCTGAAGAAGTCAGTCCTCCCTCGACTCCTATCCCTCCTACCTCCTCGTCTCCTTCGCTTCATATCGCCTCCTTCCCCTTCATGCCAGTGCTGATAAAACCCAAGGGGAGAATTATGTGAAACTATTTCACATATATAAATATCAGATTGGCTTCGCTTGTTTATTTTCAACTTCTGACTAAAACCGGCGCGTTTACTGAAATGCTGATTAATGTGCATTGTCCCTGTTACAGTAAAGAAATTAAAATAAAGAATCCTATCAAATCTATCTGAATAGAATAATGATTCGATAATGGTTCAATCTACTGCCCATTCAAGGAAGAGGAAGACATTCAATCAAAAGTGTGACATCTTTGAGTTGCAATAAATAATCTGTAGTCTAGGCACTATTTGTGCATGTTTGACAATGTGATATTGTTAACTCCTTTCCTGACAGAGGTGCCCGTCTCTCCTCCAGTAATAGATTAGAGATAGCCTTGTGAGACCATATAGCCTACAGTATCTCGCAAGCTTCAGTTTGCCACCAGAATCAGAGTGGCGAGCTTGAAATCCTTGCGCTTCAGTCCAGTCAACTGTGGTTCTGACCAAATCAGCACTGTTGTACTGGTAGCTAAAGCCGTAGATTAGGGGTGATTTAGAAATAACAATGGCGGTTCCTGAAGAGGTTAACATAGATGATGCCAGAGAATGCTATTTATACATTGAAAGAATAGTAAAGAACGGCACTGAAGGCTTGTCACAAAGATGTTTTCTCTCTTCAAAGTAAGCCTGAAGAAGTGCCATGCCCTTTTCAACCAGTAGAGGGCTTCCCATGTGGTTGTATGTGACAAACCACCTGCCGTGTCAGGTTAGATTAGATACGTACGATACGTAAAACACTACAAAAGAACAAATTATAACTAAGATGCTCAGTAAATGTAATACTATTTCTATACCATTTCTATTCTAGTTAAATTCTATACACAGTATATGGTTGCACATGTACATTTAAATTACACTTCAGTTTGTTGACCAGTGAACAGATTACTGACTCAGCACTTGGTTAAACACTGCCCTCTGGTGGTTATATTGCATGGGGTTTTATGCATGGTAAAACATGGTACGTTTTGTCATGAGGTACAACGTTATTATATAGTTCTATGGGTAAAACACGTCTCAGAGGGATTTCATTATCATACTATATATACATAAAGTCAGGTCAGCTTCACTATGTTATGTGTATTACGTTTCTGTATAGTAAACGATATTGGTATGCTTACCCACTTAGCTTTCTAAATAACTAAATAATATGCCTTGAGAGAAAACAAGAACTGCTTCGACTGCTTTTAAGTTTTACTTTAATTTCACTGAAGTGATGTACAGTTGCGCCTCCTACGGAGCAGTTAAAGGGACAGTTCTAAAAATGTATTGCTGTGAAAATATTTTTCAATGAGTATATGATGTCTAAAGCACACCAATTATTGTTACCAGATTAGAACATATAAGACTTAAGTTTAGTTTAATATGATTATTGCATTATTAATCGTTATTATTTGAAAGTTATCCTAAACGTGAGATTCTGACAGATACAAGTGTAGCCTAGCAATTTCTGTTATATATGCAGGCTACTTTGAAAATAGGTGATTTTCTTCATAAATTACAGAATAAGGTTATGTTTTGCCTGTCAGCCTGTAAGAAAGATGACCAAAGAAATCGCTGAGAAGGAACTGAGAACACCAAACAAATTCTCAGCGATTTCTTTGGTCACCTTTCTTACAGGCAAAGCATAACCTTATTCTGTAGTTTATTTAAAAAAATCACCTCTGTACAAAGTAGCCTACAGATACAATCTACAATCTTCTGTCAGAATCTCAAGTTTAGGATAACTATAACATAATAATGGTTAATAATGCAATACTCATATTAACTATTTGTTCTAAGAAATATGTAAGACCACCAGTCTTCCATGTTCTAATCTGGTAACAATAATTGGTGTAATTCACCTTTAGACATCATATACTCATTGAAAAATATCGTCACAGCAATAAATATTTAGAACTGTCCCTTTAACTGCTCCGTAGGAGGAGCAACTGATGTGCCTCACTTCAGTGAAATGAAAGAAAAACTTCCTGAAAATCAGTCGAGTCGAAGCAGTTCTCTCCTTCTCTCAAGATACACTAAAACGTTATTTTGAAATCTAAGTAGGTGGGTAAGCATACAAATATTGTTTACTATATAGAAACATAAAGCACATGTTAGTGAAGGAAAACCGCACAATCAAATTATATCTTCTAGTGTGAACTTACTGTAAACATTGAGCTGCAGTATCTTTATAATTAAATGGTTCTAACAAGCACTTAAACGTGCATTAACATGAATATTCTTTTGTGTTTGTGTTTTTATGTGTTATTGTTTAGAATGGCGTCTGTCATGTCTGAAGACCAGTTTCTGTGTTCAATCTGTCTGGATGTGTTCAACCAGCCAGTCACCATTCCATGTGGACACAACTACTGTAAAGCCTGCATCACAAAGCACTGGGATAGTAGTGACATGTGCAGGTGTCCAGTTTGTAAGAAGATCTTCCACTCTAAACCAGAGCTGCCGGTTAACACCTTCATATCTGAGATAGCTGATCAGTTCAGGAGGTCAGTTGCAGTGAAAGACGTTAGTTGTCCAGGCCAACAACCAGGAGAAGTTCTGTGTGACATCTGCACTGGAACCAAGACCAAGGCTGTGAAGTCCTGCCTGATGTGTGTGGCCTCTTATTGTGAAAAACACCTGGAACCACATCAGAGAGTTGCAGGCCTGAAGAGACATCAGCTGATTGACCCTGTGGACCATCTAGAAGACAGAATGTGCAAGAAGCATGACAGACCTCTGGAGATGTTCTGCAAGACAGAGGAGGTGTGTGTGTGTCAGTTCTGCACTGACTCAGACCACAAGCTCCATCTGGTTGTTCCTCTGAAGGAGGGATATGAAGGAAAGAAGGCTCAGCTGGGCCAGATGGAGACTAAGGTTCAGAAGATGATCCAGGAGAGACAGTTAAAGGTCCAGCAGATTCAGCACTCAGTAAAACTCAGTAAAGACGATGCAAACAAAGAGAAAGAACACAATGTTAAAGTCTTCACTGATCTAAAGTACTTGATTGAGAAGAGCCAGGCTGAGCTCATCTCCACCATTGAAGACAAACTGAAATCCACAGAGAAACAAGCTCAAGGTTTCATCAAAGAGTTGGAGCAGGAAATCACAGAGTTAACCAAGAGGAGCTCAGAGCTGGAGACGCACTTACACACTGAAGACATCCTCCATTTCCTCCAGAACCTCCCATCTCTTAATAGTTCTCCTACCAGGGACTGGTCAAAGGTCAATTTCCAGCAGCCATCCTATGTAGGAACTGTGAGGAGAGCACTTGATCAGATATGTGTAGAGGCTGATCTGAAGAAGGTCCAGCAGGACACAGTGGCCGTGACTCTGGATGCAAGAACAGCACATCCTGAGCTGGTCCTGGATGAGGGTGGAAAACAAGTATATCATGGAAGAATAAGAAAGAAGCTCACCTCTCTGAACGCAGAGATATTCTCCCACACATATGGTGTCTTAGGAAAGCAGGGCTTCTCAGGAAGATTCTATTATGAGGTTGGAGTTAAAGGAAAGAGTGCGTGGCGTTTAGGAGTGGCCACAGAGTCAATCCCAAGGATGGTGAAATTTCATAAGAGACCTGACAACGGATTATGGTCTCTATATCTGGAGGGAAATGAGTGCTCTGCTAGTACTGACTCTGGTGCAGTTCTGTGTGTTAGAGAGGAGCTCGAGAAGGTGGGAGTGTTTGTGGACTATGATAAGGGTCTGGTCTCCTTCTATGACGTGGAGAACAGGGTTCATATCTACTCATTCAGTGACTGCACCTTCACTGAGCCCCTCTACCCCTTCTTTAATCCTTGGCCTCATGCCAATGGTAAAAACTCTGCCCCCTTGATCATCTTCCCTGTCAATACATCAGAATAAACCATTTAGAAAGGACTGTTCTCAGATCCTCACTAATAGTTTATTATCTCAGCCGCTGTGTCACATTTTCTGAATAGGACTATTGAAATGTGTCACATTGAAAAATGTAATGTAGCTAATAAATATATAAGACTTAAGGTTGTGGTCATTAGATGTTATGCAAGTTCAAAAACTAAAGAGGGGTCCATATTAGTTCAGCCTTACATGGTTCCAGACAATACTAACATGTCCCCTCTAATACATTTCAGGGATGGTTTAACTATGTTACACACACACACACACACACACACACACACACACACACAGACAGACAGACAAGGCCTAAAGGACTGGATTATAGTAGGAAGAGTATGATTGTGATAAAGGGGGAAAATAATTAATAACAATGCAGTAATCCTGTTTGATCTAGTGACTGCATTACAGTATGTAGGTGATTGCCTTCAAAATCTTGTTGAAAATGTGCACACGATTAAAAAATAAAAGCTTTTCTGTGGCTTGCAGTAGTTCGATGTCGTGAACCCGTCTGTGAGGTGTTATGTTCTCGCTGGACTAATCAGAACAAACTGCCTATTACATTTTCACGTACAATGAATATGAATATGGAACATTATACTTTAGTCATACAGTCAACACAGAATATAAATATAGGCACTGGATAACACAAACTTGTATACCTTAAATTCAGTTTGGAAAACAGTGACATAATAGTATTCTAAAACACAAAAGGCAGCGATGGCAGCAGAAGCCACCAGTCACTTGGATGGTAATAGTCAAGTCAGCAAGACACTTTTATTCTGATGCAGTTCATGAATAACACGGAGCAGGTAGGCGTTGTATCCTTGTGTCTCCTGTGCTCATGTATGCTAACAGGTAGGCCAACGCTGGGGCTTTAACCCAGGTCCTTCAGATGGGAGTCCTGCCCCCTCTAATGCTGCAATAAAGAAATAAACAATTGCGAATCAACACCAATTTATTTAATCATTTGGGTTACAAAACACAGAAAACTGTCATAAACTTGGTTGATTTTATGGGTTGGTGAAGGAACCGTATCTTTTGCACAGTTTAATGTTTTCATCTGGTAAGAAGGTTAATAACAATAAGAGATGATGCTTGTTGTGTAATTCAGATTTACACATTAAACCAGTACAAAACTACCTTCACAGCAGCATTACATATTTATAGCTGTCCCTTTAACTGCTCCGTAGGCAGAGCAACAGTGTGCAGTAAACCTCACTTCAGTGAAATCAAAGTACAACCTACTGAAAAGCAGCCATAGCGGTTCTCTCTCTCGATAGTTATTTCTAAATCTAAGTACAAAGGTAAGCATACCAATATTTACCATGTAGAAACAAAGCATATAATATATTGAAACAGAGGTAGCCTTTTCTCCAATTTGGCCTGATGTTTTTCTGTAGGGAAATAGTACAACAAACTTGCAACAAACTTACAAAATCTTTCTAACATGTACTTTAACAGTGTGTTAAAATGTACTGTATATTCAAATATGTGTGTGTTTTGTGTTTGTGATTTTTTTTTGTCTGCATCTAGAATGGCGTCTGTCATGTCTGAAGACCAGTTTCTGTGTTCAATCTGTCTGGATGTGTTCAACCAGCCAGTCACCATTCCATGTGGACACAACTACTGTAAAGCCTGCATCACAAAGCACTGGGATAGTAGTGACATGTGCAGGTGTCCAGTTTGTAAGAAGATCTTCCACTCTAAACCAGAGCTGCCGGTTAACACCTTCATATCTGAGATAGCTGATCAGTTCAGGAGGTCAGTTGCAGTGAAAGACGTTAGTTGTCCAGGCCAACAACCAGGAGAAGTTCTGTGTGACATCTGCACTGGAACCAAGACCAAGGCTGTGAAGTCCTGCCTGATGTGTGTGGCCTCTTATTGTGAAAAACACCTGGAACCACATCAGAGAGTTGCAGGCCTGAAGAGACATCAGCTGATTGACCCTGTGGACCATCTAGAAGACAGAATGTGCAAGAAGCATGACAGACCTCTGGAGATGTTCTGCAAGACAGAGGAGGTGTGTGTGTGTCAGTTCTGCACTGACTCAGACCACAAGCTCCATCTGGTTGTTCCTCTGAAGGAGGGATATGAAGGAAAGAAGGCTCAGCTGGGCCAGATGGAGACTAAGGTTCAGAAGATGATCCAGGAGAGACAGTTAAAGGTCCAGCAGATTCAGCACTCAGTAAAACTCAGTAAAGACGATGCAAACAAAGAGAAAGAACACAATGTTAAAGTCTTCACTGATCTAAAGTACTTGATTGAGAAGAGCCAGGCTGAGCTCATCTCCACCATTGAAGACAAACTGAAATCCACAGAGAAACAAGCTCAAGGTTTCATCAAAGAGTTGGAGCAGGAAATCACAGAGTTAACCAAGAGGAGCTCAGAGCTGGAGACGCACTTACACACTGAAGACATCCTCCATTTCCTCCAGAACCTCCCATCTCTTAATATTTCTCCTACCAGAGACTGGTCAAAGATCAATGTTCATCAGCCATCCTACGTAGGAACTATGAGGAGAGCCCTGGATGAGATGGAGAAGAAACTGAGTTTGGAGATAAAGAACCTGTGTAGAGAGGATAAACTGAAGGTCATGATCCAAATGGATACAGTGGATGTGACTCAGGGTTCAGAATCACCATATCACAAAATGGCTATGGAAAAAACTAAACAAAAAAAAAAAGAAGCAAATCACGTACATCTCCGATCTATATTTCAATGACGATGACAGATTGTTTTTTTAATGATTAGTTGGTTTGTCCTTTTGTATTTTCTATTTCAAACCACTGTAGATTTTTTGTCTTTTCCACATATTAAAAATCAAATAAAGATATTTAACAATGTATATTATTGACCTGATTTGCTTTTATGAATAGATAAAAAAAAATTGTATTTAGCATTAAAGTTAAAAGGGATGTCCTCTATTGTCTTGTATTGTGTCTGTCTACTGTATGTATTTTACAACCTTTCCAGTTAATTTGGTCTGTATTTTATCTCTGATATTACCAGAGAGCTCAACATATAATAAATATATAAACAACACATTGTTGTACTAAATAAAATGATGTAGAGGGTTTAACATGCTCGCAAGCAGAAGCTAGCATTGCAGTCAGCAGGTTGTCTGGAGGACCTGAGTCTAATACTGTACATGTCCTACAGCTAAAGACGTTAGCCTCTTTATATTTCCGGACATATAGTCCAATACTGTGCATGTACATTCATGACATTTTGTAGCAATTGTTCTATTTATTTTACGCTATTACTTGTCCTACTCTGACCTTGTTTGTTCGTTTGTTTACTGAGCTGAGTTTAATGTAACGCTAAATGTTTGTGGTTGGGTAAAGATGCAAATTAATTGCCCTATTTAAGATTAATCAAGTTTTCTGAATCTTAATCTGAATGAACAGGGATGGGTTTTAACGCAGAGAGCAACATTCGCTACATACTGTATGTATATGCTGTATGTGTATGTGACAATAAAAGTTCCTTTACCGCCTATATACATCTAAAGATGGGTCCACATCAGGTTAGCCCTTTATATTTCCAGACATATAGCCCATTATGTCCCCACTAACACATTTCTGACATATTACAGTGTGTTCTTCACACACAGTGGTACATGCAGATTAAGACCAGGCCTAATGTATTATGGCAAGAGAGTGTTTGTGTGTATTTGCGTGATAAAGGAAAACACAATGAGAGAACAATGCATTGGCCATGTTTGGTTAACATAAGGCTGTATTGAATATTGAACATCTGAGGGACACTGCTTCATTATTTACTATATACAGTATGTGCATATCTACAATATTGCCTATTAGCATATCTGCTAAAAACAAGTGCAGTAGATCTAACAAAAGGGACAGGTAATGAGTTAATATAACCTGTGCTAATGAATGCTTGTATTGTAACTGCAGGGCTCAAACACAGACCATCTAATTATTAATACTTCATCCTACAAGCATCTGATACCAGGAGTGGGGTTTGAACCCACAAGTACACATGTCCATTAGATCCTAAGTCTAATGTCTTAACCACTCGACCATCCTGGTGGCCTCTCTCAAATACACTCCATTCAATTTGCTTAATTGGCATGAAAGTTCAAAGACAATGTCTACGAAACAAAGCAACAAAAACAAAATACATTCTGTCCAACTATTTGGACAGTACACAACATGAATATCAGTGTAACATAATTCTTACATACAAGTTGGACATTACACAACGTGAATATCAGTATAACATAAATGTTACATAACCCACATTCTATATTAGTACCTATTATCTCCCAAACCACTCCTGTGTGCGTGTGTGGTGGTGTGTTTGTTCTCTCTCTATCTCTCTCTCTCGTCATGTAGGAGACGTGTGTAATAATGACCTCCATACAAACATGGTTCTCTGGCACAGGTTTATGATTTCACGAGTGCTTGTGGGCGTGCACATCTGACACATCATATTTTTACATCATGTAATTGAACCCTGATCTCCGAGGGAGCGGCCGCTCTACAAGGCAGGCTAAACAACAGGCCCTACCCTGCATCGCCAGATCTATCACACCCTGATTGTTCATCTGTTGTAGAGTCTCCACCCCACACCAGGTGTTTCCAGTTTCCCTATTACCCTCGGTGTATTTCACCCTTGTTCAGATCGCTTGTCTTGTGCTCTCGTTTCAGCGTTTGCCTCCCTGTGTTTCCTGGCCTAGTGTAGTCTCCTCCCGGTCTCCATTCTTCTGCCTGACTTGGATTATGAGCCTGCCTCCCATTTATACGCAATAAACTTTTGTTGAACGCTATTGCCCTGACTCCATGCCCGCACTTGGGTCCCTGTATTTGCTGTTGTGACAAGATCCTATGAGGTGTTCACTGAGCAGCTACCTGCTGGCCACCGATACACAGTTAATAATACATTCATGTTGGCTTGCTGTAATGATGGGTAATGTGTTAAGTGTAAGCAGACCTAAAATTCACTTTGTGAATTTGGTCTGGCCACAATCTATTGGGAACAACTGATTCTACTGGGAATCAGTTGTTTCTAAAGTTGATGCTGATTTCAGTGTACTGTGACTTTGCCTGGAACAACAGCTGAGTGCCCCTTGTCTGGAAGAGTGTATCCCAGCAGAGCCATGGAAATAACAGAGTTACGCCAACGGAAGTTTGAAATTGTCAATGGTCACATGGTTCATGGAGAGACTTAACCTATGGCACAATAGTTCCCGGAAGTGCTTGGTGGACAGTTTGAATATATATATAGATATGTAACTTCATTTTTTGGTATTAGTACTTAATAAATGCACCGATTTACATTTAAAATAAAATGTATTGGGTACTTTTAGTATTTAGGCTAACTTCCAGGAACTATTTTGAGGCTCTACGATCCACCATTGCTGTGAAAAAACACAGCATTTCAACTTATTAAAGTGGGTTTCCAGATAGTCTAAAGCCGCGTTCACATTGAAGTCATGCACTCGGATGTCATTCATTTCAATCAAGACCGTCATATAATGGAGTGGAATCAGAAGGCCCCCTAGTGGCTGAAGTCTCCAATAAGAAACAAATCCCTCATACTTTGACATGTTTGTGTCGGCTTGGCTCCATCTTCATGCGTTGCAAAGAGAAATACTTTTCTGCCTCAAGGAGCAGAATGAGCGTTGAGCATTGCGGCGTATGACGTACGTTGTATTGTGAACTATCCTTGACTTTGTCTGACAGCCGGTGTGCGATTCCTGAGTGGCCTGTACCAAATGGAGGAGTCTATCTTTATTTGGATTTATATGAGCAGTGAGGTAGCTGTTAGTTTGTTTGATCATTTTTATAGGCCTATACATTATCAATTTAAATGTTTTTCTTTCCTTCTAAACCTGTATGCACACTGTACATACTCAATATGTGTTTCATTATTATAACATTTGGTCTCAAAGGGAATATGTTTGAAGCAGGCTTAGGCCATTGCTTGTCCTGTACCCTGCTTTTGCAATAATTGCTTTGAAGGAAAAGGGATTCTTCACCTGACTTTGAAGTGTATGGCTTCCTGCTGTTGCACCTGCTGCCATCTTTAATCAACTCTAACACACACACACACACACACACACACACACACACACACACACACACACACACACACACACACACACACACAC
>JAODUE010055276.1:0-17378 GCA_027564755.1 Amblyopsis hoosieri | reverse complement strand
CACACACACACACACACACACACACACACACACACACACACACACACACACACACACACACACACACACACGTGTGTGTTTCTGCACAAATGGTTTAATGAGCAACCCACTAAGTTTGTGTTTCCTACTAACGTATACTTTGCTGATGGTCTGATATGAGATATACTGGATACACCTCCCAGTCCCTTTGAAGTAAAAAAAAAAGACGAGGCGTGTACTTACTGTGGACCGTATAAAGTTGATCATTTTTAAGTACCCATAGTCATCCAGATCTAGGGAACAAACGCAGAACAACGTCTTGAGATGATGCACATGTCTGCTCTATTTGCATCAGCTGTCGCATCACAGAGACTTACTGTGTCTTCGTATCACGTCAGCGAGACTGACACTGTGTTCATCTGAGCAGTGTTGTAACGTGTGGGATACAGAGGGAAGTAACCTGGAAGGCATGTAACGTTAGTCACAAGACATAGACAGACCCTGCTTGTAATCCGAGGCCAATCCAAGAATCAAATACATTGATGGGAGGGAGGAAAAGGCAGTAAGAAAGATGTTTAAATTGAGAGAAATAATGACGGCATTGCTCCAAATAAAAGCATTACTCTAACTAAGAAATGTTTGTGTGGAATGACCACCTGTCACAAAAGAGACAGGTGACTTGCTGTCTGTCTTCAGAGTTGTCCTCCTCGTCCATACACTGCCACTGTTCTTCATCACTGTCAGAAAGCTCCGGAACATCGTCCACATCACCATCACCATCAGGGCCTTCATGATCTGTCGACGCAGCATGCACTTTGCACTTTTGCACTCATTTAACAGTAAACAGCTAATATTTAAATACCTACAATTCGTTCATCAATACAGCAGATAAATATGTTGCATATGTTTAATACTAATATAAGAAAATAATTGTTGGCATATTCACATATTGACAAAAAATAAAAACAAAGATTCATGATTTATATTGCTCACTCACGTGGATGTGAGTATTCTGCCATGGTGTCTATATTTTGGTCGAGTCTGGATGACGTAGGTCAACGTCATGAAAACGCTTCAGGGAGATTAAAGCGAACCTTCACGATTTCACCACTCGATGGCAGCAGATCGACATTTGAGACAACGGATATACTTGAAGAACTTTCTGAACTATTTTTAAGATCGTATTTAACTATAATTACACAAATAGATCCGCCCAAATTGCGGCCAAATTCCGCAGGAATAAAAAAACTCTTTCGAGTCATAAATATTATTAGGCAATGCAGAGCGAAGCCCTGTGTTTAAATTTGGACATGAAACCTCATATTTTACAAAAGAAAATTGACAATTGCACATGTAGGCTACTGTAAATGTTTTATTGGCATTAGTAGATAAACCTGAACAAACTAAGAACCACATTTCTGTGAAAGGCTTGATTTTTCTAAAGCAGGGTTTGCCAACTCTCACACACGGCACACACAAAAAAACCATTCCACTTGCCACTGCATCTTACTGAACGTCAGAAAATACAACTGTTCTGGTCAGTTTCTGTCAATAGTAAGATACCAGTTATCACGCATAGTCAAACTTCAAAATATATATCAAATTATATCAAACTAAAGCCCCACGCCACCCCAAAAAAATAAAAATAAATAAAAATAAATAAAAAGATAGCCTGATGTATATTTTCAGTGTTTATTGTATCCATTGAGCACATTTTTTTTTTTACACATTTGCTTTAAAGTAGTGCTTTGAAAAGTAGTCACACTGTGACCCATAAAGTACATAACGTAAAAAATATAATTTAGTGAAATTGTTCCCTTTTTGTAATTTTTGCTAGGTTGAAAGTAAATACACCACTGCAAATGGATGATTCTCCATAATTAATTTTACAGACAGCCCAAGTGTGTGATAGTGTATGTATAATATTCTTTTCACAATACAATCTTACCCTTAGGTAAAGGTGTTTTTATTGTCACACATGTTGCGAAATTCATCCTCTGCATTTAACCCATCATTCAAGGGAGCAGTGTACAAGCGCACTTAAACAGAGCACAAACACCTTATTCAGATATTCGTCAGACTTAAAAGAGCACCTAGTTTTTAGCAATTCCCAAATGATCACAAAGGATCCTTCTCATAGACATGCCATAGAATAGTAGTGTCAACTAATAAAAAACAATCACTAGTGTTAGTGCATCCTACTCAGCACACCTGAGTCATGCCAACCCATCCATTATGTTGGTTCTACCTACCACAAGGCATCTGTGAGAGAGAAGATGAACAGTAGATATACAGGATCAATGACCATCTAACGTGGGACGCATCCTCCGTGTCTCAGCCCGTCTCTATGTGCCTGGGCCTCTGCCCAGAGCGTAGATGGCCGGGTTCTCCAGGATCTCCGCGCTCCGGGCCGGGCTCAGGACCGTGTTGGCCACCATGGCCCTGGCCACCACCTGGATGGGGATGGACATGGCAGTGGGGAACGCCGAGGAGAAGGCCCCCAGGAACTTCCTGGCCAGCCACTCAGCCGGTCTGCTCTCCCGCCGGTCCACCAGGAGAACCCTGCACGGGAGCGACAGTTATTGTGATTATATCCACGGTGGATACAGATAACTGTGATTATATCCACGTTAGAGACAGACAAATGTGATTATATCCACGTTAGAGACAGACAAATGTGATTATATCCACGTTAGATACAGACAACTGTGATTATATCCACGCTAGATACAGAGAACTGTGATTATATCCATGCTAGATACAGAGAACTGTATGTATGTATGTATGTATGTATACATTTAATTTCAGGACGCCTTTCAAGACACTCAGGGACATCTTAGATTTAGTAGAGGAACAAATCTCCAAAAAATGCCTTAATTTTTAAGATACCTCCACCTGAGGTAGAACAAAGCACAACCATGTTTTTTTTGTACATTTGATATGTCTATTTTATTAAATGGATGGCTGTATACAAATATTGTACTGCAAAATGTATTTTGATGATATTTGGATGCTACCCAAAACCAAAAATCATGAACATTTTGGATTCTACAAAAGGGGCAGTATTTGCTTTATCACATGTATCTCTTGAAATAATGATAAGAAACTTACTGGATGTGCACTGTATGTCCACAGGCAGTTGAAACAACAAAGGCATCAATATCTTTGACTATTTTAAAAATATATACTCTAAATGTGCATTAAAATAGGTGGCTATTCAAAATCCAAAAAGACAACAAAGCATATTCCTGGTATTAAAAACAATAAGTACAACAATCACCAGAAAATGCAATTTTCAAGTATTACAGACTATTATCTTCTCAGAAAAGCCAGTTGTTTGACAATTCAGTTAACCCTCTGGTGTCACTAGCCTCTAATATGCCCCCAATGTTTTGGACTAAATATTTTACTGGATTAGATTGTTGGGAACTTTGCCAATATAACAAGACTGTTTTTAATCGTGATCGATGGACAGTGGACTATGAGCTATTGGTGGATATTATTGGTTATCTATGTTACCTATATCTACATTACTATGAGTCTTCGGTGAGTAGTAGTAACATTTTACGTACGGTAGGTCGGTGGTCTGACAAAACTGGTGTTGTACCTGCTATTGTAGCCTACAGTCTTGTGCACACAGTCCTGACTGCCTGCTTGGATGTTTAAGAGGTTATGAAACGTGTTTCTAATGGAGTTTTGAGAACGAGTATTCGAACACTCGTTTGGAAATACCAACGAGAATTCGAAGCCTGTAAAATATTATTTGGGCCAACCCTAATTACCAGATACTGCATACAATTATATCAGGGTTAACTTAATACTTACAATAAAAAAAACAACACATATATAGCCTATTACCACATTATAATAATACATGTTTAATAGCAAGCTAGGTCACTTACGCAGGTCTATATATGGTGTATCTGTCAAAGCCCAGCGCCTCAATATCTGCTTCCACTTGTCCCTGGAAGAAAAGTCAAAAACCTTTACCAACAGCTTTTTCAAAGCCCCCTAAATATTTTCACTTAAATTAGCTCACATTAAAACAAGTCATGGGTGAGTTTAGAGTTTCATTCATGTTCACTCCATCATAGTCTATGGAGGTTCAATAGCTGAGACTACAGTAACGCTGCACTGAATTGTTCAATTAAATGTTGGTCACAAATGATTGCCACAGTAAGATGGTAAATGTAATTTCTAACTAAACAATGTTGATAATAGTGAAAGTGTTGAACCATCTTAAAATCACTGCAATTATAAAGCAGTCCATTTACCATTAACTAGTTAGGACAAGTGGGCGGGGCTTGGCATATGTCAATTCTTTGCCCAATGTGCAATTTTCTATCTTTACATAGAAAACAATAGTTCGCTGCTATATTAATGATCCCCAAATGAATTGGCTTCATGCAGGAAACACATGGACAAGCACCTTCACTTTGAGATACAGGAAGCTGCTGGTCTTGTCCGCTCCTTTGGAAGACTCCAGGTGGAAGTGTGAGCAGTCTCCAGCTTTAGCGAGCTCGGCTGAACGCAGGACATAGTCGTGGTCTACGCGGATGAACCCCTCCTGGCAAATTAATAGAGAACACATTATGGGGCCGTCCCGTCAAGTAGCCTAGTGAAGGAACCTGCAGAATATATTGTTACATCAATAATGTTTATTGATACTTTAATGTTTATAGCATTTTTATTTCATTTATGTATTCTATCTTAATTTTCCACAGATTAAAGTTATCAAAATGTGTTATTTTATGTTAATAATAATACCCTGCCCACTCCCTCCCGCAGGGGCCCTCATATAAGTCCATGGCCTTTGCTTACTTTATAAATGTTATATATTTAAATGTATCTAAAAATTAGGAGCTGAACTAAGTAAGGTTTTTAGTGCGGGTAGTGAGATTGGAACCTCAGACCTTTTGATTCAGAGTCATATGCACAACCCACTATGCCAAACCTGACACCTGGAAACCAAACTGAAAAGGAGGTCTGGAGTATGAAGGTGTATTTAGGTGAGCAGAAGTTGAATAATAATAATGTGAGTGGGCTAACTGTAAGATAGCCCACAATTAATAAAAGCAGGACTGATCTTTTGTTTAACCCTCAACTATCTCGCCTACTAGAATAATTACAATAATTCCTTTCATAAATTCACTTTTTTTATTTTTATTAACTGTTCACCGCAACCTACACAACTGACTCACTCTGAAAGTTAACCCGGTTTGTGGTTGTAGAATTTAAGTTATATTACAATGTTTCAATGAAATATGCAAATATATTTAATTTAAACAACAATTTGAATCTGCAAACTGGAGAAACAATGACAGCAATGGCTCAAGGTTCCAGGGTAGCATTAGCAGGGATATAAGGCATCCATTCACTGTGAATGGTAGGAAGACATAATATATAAATGACAGGGGAACCCACAGTGCCGGCTTTAGCCTTGGTTGTTCCCAAGCAGCAATATCCAACGTCGTGACCCTGGAATGCCGCTGTGTATTCATCCAGCTTCTCAAAGTCCACCACCTCCTGTACCTGCACACACACACACGCACACACGTCAAACAGGCCCCAGGCCTTAGCGGTGTCTCCTGGGGTAAGATATCATGGCTTCCTCACCAGGTCCTTGAACGCTTCATCCTCGAAGGCGAGACGTCTCCGGCCGATGAGCGTGATCTTGGAGAAGATCTTCTTCTCCAACAGCTCTCGGAGAAGCAGAGAGCCAGTTTCCCCAGAAGCACCGAGGACAAAACAGCTCTTATTCTGCTGCCTGAAGTTTTCCTCAGCTGCGCTCATATTCTCATCCATGCTGCTAACAACACCACGTCATTAGTGCATTGGTGCATGCGTGAAACTGATCCTTCCATTGAATATCTTTATATCGCCATTACGATAGACCTATTCTATGGTGGTTTAAAGAGAACTGTTACCGTACAAGTTTACTCCTGATTGTTGTTAAGATTAGAAACAGAAGAGACATTTACTCATAGATTGATCAATTATAAGCCATTAGCAAATTAAAACGTCGGGAAAAATAATAATTATATGACAGTGTTCAGCCATAGATTTAAAAAGAACGGGTTTATTCTCCCACACAAAGTACAAAACAGCTTGTATTTGCACACTAAAATCTAACATTGTCGCCAATGTAATCATTGTGTCATAACAGATCACGGTTCTCTGCAGCAGCAGCACTTGAATAATGTCTAAGTTCAACACAATATAGTCAGTGTTTAGGTCACCTATCCAAAACCAGCCACGGGGTACGGGGTACCGTGGTTTCAAAACCGGGCAGGGATCATTATAACTCCGATGAAGGGCTGCAATTACAGATTCTACCAGTAGATGCCAGAATATCAGTGTTCAGTGCAGTCAGACCATAGGTCCAAATCTATGGTTCAGCCGCAATGGAAGGCTTCGAAACCATCGTTTCTACAGTACGGTAGTCTGGAACTGTTACAAACGTTCAAGCTTCCCAACCCTACCTGAATGTTATAGGATCGGCGTTTTCCAGATAAAATAAAACCGCTGCAATAACAATGGCCAGTAGCGTGAAGATTCCTGTTGTTATTCCTAGAGTGCTTCCTATATGATTCATAACAAACACTATAATTAACCAACCTCGGAAATCAAACGTGCTTGCTTCATGCATCTGAGCATGCGTAGAAGAGCACATTTCCTGCTATGTAGATGAGGACACACTGGGACCGGATATTGGTTGGAACCTTTTACTTTCGTTGCTTTTTGTGTTAAAATCAGATTAACTTATTTTATGTCTGTCGTAGTCTTATATTGTCATATGATCGTCGTGCGTATTGCCATTGGCAAAAAAAAAAAAGCAATATTAAATTAATATAAGATGATCAGACATCAATCCTTCAGATATAATGCAAAATGTTGTGGGTAAAAATATAATAATTATTATTATTATTATTATAATAAATCACTAAAATACAGTATAGTTATAGTGTAATGGTAATAATATATGTATAGGTATGTATAGTGATGTTATCTGCATGGTAGAGAAAGTAGATAGAGGTTTCAAATGTTTCCACTGTGACAGCTAAATGCCAAATTCAGATGCAAACATCTTTATTTTGTCAGTGTCCAGGAGCAGACACTTAAAAGACCTTTTCAGAGTGACAACATATTTTTTACTGTCTCTTATTTTCCTGTAGGCAAGCCCACTTTAATGCACGGGCTTATTTGGGCTGAAGTCCCAGGGCCTATGAAGCCCCAGGGCCTATAAAGACAAGTGGCCTATGAAGACAAGGGTCCTATGAAGACAAGGAGAAGACAGTCAGTAGGATATTCTGCACAGCCACTGAAGTCTGGAGAAAACATGCATAAATAAGTGAATGGGAGCTATGGTGACTTGATCTGGAGCCGTAATAAATCCCTCCACCAGTCACACAAATGGCCTCACTCAGAGTTAGTTGGATTTTTGCTTTTTCTACAAAGACCAGATGTCAGATGGCGTACCCACTCGATTAAGGGTAGGCCTACGGTCAGATGTGCATGTAAAACTGGGCAGGCGATGCACCATTGCCTTCCCATGTGATATTCATGTCTTGTGGTGCTGAATGTGGGCAGTGCAGGAGGTGACACACACGGAACTCAGATGTCCAGTTTGTAGTCTGTGAGGTTGTTGATCACCGTCAGACATAACTTTAGCGCACCGTGTTGTTTTTCCTTAGGAAAATGTGTAGCGGTTTGTAATTATCATTAGAAACTTAAATAAATAACATTATAAGCTAGTACAAAACCATCTGCATAGACATTTATATGGTTAGCACCACAATCCATCCTGACATGCTAAGAAAAATACAGTCAATTGCACACGCACATCCTTGCTGATGTTTGATGCTGTGAATTCAGCAGTCAAAGTTCGTCTGTGTTGAACGCTGCCCCAACCCACACATTGAAACACATTGCGGAGGGCATTGTTGTTTTTATGGAGCCAGGGTTGTGTGGAAGTACCGCATTCGTTTTTCAGCACGCACAGTGAATGGTAAGCTAGCGAAATGCTAGGAGATAGTCTGTGAATTTGAGAAAGAGTGTATTAGCTTGCTATAAGCTTACAAGAGCTGACAACAATAGTTAGTTGGTGTCAGGCAGCCCTTGTGTGCAACGTGACTATATAGTATGAAGTCTTGAGCAAAAAGCACGAGCCATGACCTGAATAAATATCTGCTCCTTTCGTCCGAAACACCGGGAGGTTTCGTTAGCCAAAGCCTGCGCACAAAGAAAGCCAGTCCACTCACACGCAATGAATTCATCAACGCCCCGTGTTTCGAAACCCCTGCCACTCACAACACAAGGCATCGACCCAAACCTTGTACAAATGTGGCTGCGTGGAGGAGCATCCCCCCCTCCCGCCCTCGGAGACGTCAGCAGTACGAGACAGAGCAAGACGAAGGGGGCCGAGAAGAAGGCCTTAAACTGGCACTCTGACCAAGTGAAATGTCGCCTCTTTGTTCCATAGCAGTGGGTGCTAATTGGGCCTAGCGGTGGGAGTGCAGGGCCGCCCACGGAGCTCCTGTCTGTCGCACCTGTTGAGCCATTGTGTGGCGCATTGATTCGGCAGGAAGTTAAAGTGCGGGGCGGCGCAGGCTTACGCCACAGTGGGTGCGTGTCGGCAACGCCGTTCAATTTCCTTTCACCGCTCCGCCACTGGAGGTGGAAATACCAACGGTGGTTAGCGGTCAGTGGCTTTTGACCGTTGATTAGCTCGTCTCGAAGGACACATGGACCCTCCGGAGCCTTTCATTGGCTAGTTCTTTACATCTTTAATGGACATAAAAACACAAAGATTACATTGCAACATTGATTTGTATTGTTCCGCATCGTCATCATAGCGAGATAGGCTACCGTTACCAAGCAACATACGTCACACATGAACCCACGTTCTCACGTAAACACATACAACAGTTTCGGGCCACATGTCCACATGGCTGCGGTGTGATGCTAATGATGGCAGTTAATGGAGCCTGACAGCACAATCTGCTGCCCATTGTCTCCCAATCAACAGCTCCGGGGGCCCACGGGAGAAGTCCTGGGGCTTAATCTGAGCGCTGAGGGGACCCCACAGAGCCGGCTAGGGTCATACCTCAGGAGAAGGGGCTGTGCCGTGAAGTGGGATTATCTCAATTAGAGAGGCACTGTCTGATCAAGAAGTGGGATTGATGGTTGTGTGTGTGTGTGTGTGTGTGTGTCCCAATAGTCTCAGATGACTGTTGCCATGCCTTGAGATGCAGGTGGCGAGAACAATAGCCAAGCTTATGCCTTTTGCCTCTCTGTGACCTGCTCCTGGGATATCCATTTATTGTCATATATTTCCATGCTAATTAATCTGCACTGTATCTGCCCACGCTTTATCCATGGGACGAGTAAAGAACTGCCCTATGAATATTTCAGGATATGTAAATATAAACATGTCTTGTTAAAGGTATAGTACTGTATGCTAATTGTTAGCTAATACACTTTGTGTCGAGTTCACCGACTACCTCCTTACATTGCTATCTTACTGTTCGCTGTGCGTGCTGAAAACAGAATCCAATACTTGTGCACAGCCCTGGCTCAGCAAATAACAAAGTGGTGAACACTGCTCACAACAACAATGCCCTTGGCTTGGCAATGTGTTTCAATGTGTGGGGTGGAGTTTCTGAGAGAGTTTGTTTTGATTTGAGCTCAAAGTTCTCCAGAATGACCTTTAACCCTGTGTCAGAAACACTGGACTGGTCTGCTGGACTGGACATCTGTTTTAAAACATTATGATCTGAATGTGGATTATATTGCCAAATGCTAAGATGCTCACACTCCAATCTTGGTCAGAGCTGAGCTGCAGTGAGTCCTGCTTTCACCAGGAAACAATGAGCTCATTAAATGAGCAAACAGATTATTGAAGGTCTTCAACCCAAAGTCCAGGAGCAGCTCTGAGGGGCCCAGCCAATCCCAGCAGGCAGAGGTAAGTCTACAGTGAAACATCTGTCCATCTGTCTGCCTTCTGCTTTACTGCTTTTGAGAGAATGTGTATTGGCCAATTTAAATGCATAATGTCATTACAGATTACTGGCCACTAGTATGCCTCCATTTCACAGCATTGTTCTGGCTAAATAGGTCTTTTAACAATTACCTTATTGGCTAAAGTGGTTTCCCAGTTGGTAATTCAGAGCTAAATCATGCTAATAAGAGCTGGTGTTTATTTGATTTGAACCACCATGCAATATACAGTACATGCTACCCATTGTCTACAAAAGCAACATATAGTTTGTATCAATTTTACATTTGTATCAATTTTACATTTGCTTTTAAACATTGTAGAATCCTTAAACATGGGCAGGGATATGATGGCAAAACATTCTGAGGAAAATGGTTGTGGAATGTGAGGCTTTATAGTTGCATGAGGTATAGTAGCATAATGTGCCAAAGCCTCTTAGATGTGTTTGGCTTTGAGTTTTCACTATCATGTCTATTTGCTGTTTTAAAGCTCTTCTTTGTGGCAAGATGGCTGAGCCTTAATGACTCCTTTGAACTGCCGACATTCCCGACAGAATGCCTTTAGGAATGTCATCCAACTAACCTTTAGACTCTTTCCCACATCCAACAACAGTGAATTGCCACATAACACTGGTCTACTTCACAGCTTGCTATTCATATTTACCTCCAATCTCCCAGTCAGTTAATCGCTGTTTTCTTCCTACAGATACAAATACAGACATTCTCTCGAAATAATGTGTGGGATGAGCAAACAGCCCAGTGCTAATGAAGGAAAGACAGAATTGCTGTTTACCTAAAAGACACTCACACGTATCACAATGGTCCCACAATCATGCCATGACATACGCCCTACGCCTTAGCTTGAATAAATCAGTCGTGGGTCATCTGTAAACTAGCCCATCTATTGATGACAACCGTTGAGTCTCTAAAAGATCATTAAAGATTGTTGTTACTTGAACTGGATCAAGACAAAAACACCTCCCCTTCAGGGTGCTCCCACAGAAGCTCCACCGACCCAACACATTCACAAGGCTGGGATAGTGTTGAGTGGTGCGGTCTGCACCACTTTGTGTCCCTATGTACAGAGCCAGGGCTGTGGAGAAACACCACAACGCTTTTTAGCATACACACACACACACACACACGCACACACACACGCACAAGCACGCACAAGCACACACGGCAGCTAGAGGACTGTGAAGAGATGTTCACTGAATTTGACTAAAAGTGTTATTAGCTACCAATCGCTGGTCCCACCGTTAAGTTGAAACACAGAGAATACAGGGTGCAGTGGTGTGTCAGGCACAGATGTAGACAGAACAGCTGGAAGGGAGAGTATGGGGGTAAATACAGGGCAGTAAACTGTGGATGGGCCTGAAACCATTCTTGCAGTATTTGAGCATGGTGGAGCCTGACGTTATCCCACACGATGACATAGGTCACACCATCAGCTCTACAGACCTGATTTAACTACTCAAGGAAGTTTATAAGGAGAGCTTTATTCTATGATCCAATATGAGGTCTGCGTCCCACCACACCATCTGATATAGCTGCGCAAATGGTGATGTTGGAACCACGTTGTCCAGGTACTGGCATGGTTGCCCGCTGGCCAATTACATTACGACTTCTCCTTCTTGTCTTGGCCAGGTTGAAGCCTGCCTCATCCAAATAAATGAATTTGTGATGGTTTTCCCCAGCATTCAGTTCCATCCCTCTCTAAAAAATAAATGTAGGAAAGATACAGTAATTGTAATGATGTAGAAGATTTGGGGAATATTTACAGTACAAATACACATCATGAAACTGAACATACTCAGTTCTTAGTTGCTTCTCTGTCTGTATTTCTTTCAGAAGGCACCCGGTATAGCCGTTTTATAGACACCTGGTGCCTTTTCAGAATGCAGGCAATAGTTGGCAAACTTATGGCTTCCACATTGTAGAAAATGTCATTATTGTCAAAGATGTGCTGCTGGATTTCTGTAAGGCGAATATCATTTCTGGCCCAAACCAAATTGACCACAGCCCGCTCTGGTTGGTCACTCAGAATTTTGCTTCTGCCTCCATTATGTAAATTCACAGTAGGCTACTGTAAGAACACATTTACAGTAGTGTTGTCATTTTCACATACTCTGTGGTACACATTGGCATGGCGCATTGTCATTTGGCCATTGAGAGTAGCCTATAGTAATGTTTACTGTAGTGCATGCTGAAGACTTACCGGTTCTCGTTGCAGAATGTTCTGCTGATTGACGCTACAGTTGATCTTCTGAGGTTTGGTTGATTCATTGAAGCAGCCTCAGTCATTGTCATGCCTTGATGTATGACATGGTCTACAACTATTGCTCGGATTTCATTGGGCACTCTGTTGTTGCTGCTGCGGTCTTGGTCCGTGGCCTTGTCCTCTACCGCGTTCACCAACACCTCTCTGGTGAGGCCTAAGTCCCCCTCTTTAACGAGGCCCACGACCACCTCTCAAAAGGGGTGCATGTCCCCTGCCATTGTTTCGACCACATCTTCCTCCCACTGCTTGCTCTCTATTGTTATTGTTATGGACACCACTCATTTCAATATTTACCACCATGTGAAATCAATCATCAATAACGAATTTGGTAATTAGTGTCAATGGTAACGGTAATTGGTGTAAAAGGGCCATGTTATCCTGAAACGTTAATTATCTTACAGTAACATGCAATATTGTTAGCCAGTTTCCATAAAACTATGCATTAAGAGTAATGGAACATGTATTGATCATTTTGAGCAGTTCTATCAATTGATAGTTAGATCATTGTAATGAAATGTTTCAATTGCATTTTGAAATGGTAATATTTTGATGTTAAGTTGTGTCATATTTGTTACGGCCTGGCTCAAGGGCCGTAAACCAAACAAACTAATCAAACCAAACACTTAACTAACAAACACAATAACAATAGAATGAGGTGTGAATGTCTGTAGGTGTAAGTACTGAATATATGTGGTGCGTGTTGCATGCTAACCAAACTAAGAACTAACCAAACAAGCTAAGAAACAAACAAAACCAACAACAACATGTGTGGTGCCAGGAGAGTCACACAGACAGTGTGCAGCAACCCATCTATATATGTGACATGCCCAGGTGTACTTAATTGGCCTAATTAAGGCCTACCCAGCCAATAAGGATCAGAGGCCTGCTAAAACAAGGCAGGGCCGTCACATATTGAACGTGTGATCTGATTTCAATGAACGAATGATCTAAGGTTTATGTGAATTGTATCCAAGCAATTGGAAAACGTGTTAGAGATGTGAAAATGTGCATTTTGTTGCATCAGTTGTGATTTTTGTGTCTAGAGTTGTGAAAAATGACACCAAGGTTGTGAATTTTGTGGCAAAGTGATAAAAAAAAACTGAAGCTCTATGGACGTGGTTTAGGTGTGTTGCGTGGTTTAGGTTTACAGACAGCGAAAATGACCAGATGGTTCATCCAATCAACCGCTAAGTATTTTTGGAAAGTGCCTGCCCTTTACAAACAGTTTGGATGCATGGCTTGTAAATAGCAATCCATCTGGCACGTCAAGTTTGTTGTTTTCCCCTCACTTGCGGCTCTCTCACTGCCCTGGCCTGTGCCGTCTTGTGGGCCTGGCCGGGCCAAGCGCGTCCCTTGGACGGGGCCTGGCGATCAGCCACCTACAAAGGAGGAGAAAGGAGGATCATGTTGGATCACGGAGGACCCACCACAGCACAGAGACTTCCCCCACTGATGAGCAAACAGTGCTACAAATGGCGAGCCCGCCGGACAATCGCCCCCTGAATGGAAGCTAATTAGCTGGAGGCTAACGCCAGTTTACTGACACCTGTATTAGCGTGATAGCTCAGTGGGGAATCAGTGTAGTTAATCCTTCATAAGCCTGAAAGTACTCCTCCCTGGGAGAAGCATTAGCATACCCTCCTTTAGCTTGCTGTCGCTAACGTAGCACTGGCCCAGTCATGTTCCTCCTGCATGGACGATGAAGAATGTTCACCGTCGTACCCAGATGAATATATAAACACATTTAGAAATGTATTCATTATTACAGTAAATTACAGTAGTTTACGTTTCGGTGTTTTGATGCATACAAGGCTAGTTTATTAAGGACAGCAAGGGGTCTGATTTTGAGGAGTCGCAGGATGAATTATACAACTACAGAAGTTTACAGTGTGTGAGTTTTTATGCTATTTGTTTTTGATGTGTGCGCGTGTGTGTGCTTACTTTTGTGTGTGTCTGTGTGTGTGTGTGTGTGTCTGTGTGTGTGTGTGTGTGGGGGGGAGATTCAGACCACTTTCTCCCAGTGTCTGCTGCCTGCCTGGGTGGCTCAGTGATTAGCAGCCATCCAATGTGTCTCAGTAAGTGGCTGTGTGTGAACAAGGGATTAGGGAGCTTTACCGTGGAGATCCCGACTGGACTGGCTACATTCCCGTGCCGTCGCTTCACACGTGAGGCTGTAGAGAGCACCACCAACGTCTGGTTGCTCACGAGCCGGCCGACTCTGATCCCATCATGTCTCTCCCCTGATTCCACTGGGATCTCCGGCTTCTGTGAAAGAGGGGATGAAGGGCTGGTGAGATAAAGGCCTGTGACAGAGGGCCGCATTGATGCAGAGGTCAGCACCACTCTGTCCACTTTGCAAACTAATCAGCTTGTGTAAACACAGCCAGCATTGCGGCGGGCTCACATGTAGCGGCGAGAGCGACTCTGGATGGACCACACTCTGTGTTTGTGTCTGTGGGTCCCCCTCTTGATCTGGGAGAGCACAGGCCAACGTTCTCCCAGAGCTCCTGGGCAGCATGGCTCCTAGGCTGAGGCCATAGCAACTCACTGTGAGGTCATAGCAGCTCATTGTGCGCCCCGACGTGTCAGCGTGTCAGAAAAACAAACGCCATTAAAGCTACAGCCTCAGACCTATAGTATGAAGCCCACAGCCTCAGACCTATGAAGCCTACAGCCTCAGACCTATGAAGCTTATAGCCTCAGACCTACAGTATGAAGCCTACAGCCTCAGACCTATGAAGCCTACAGCCTCAGACCTATGAAGCTTATAGCCTCAGACCTACAGTATGAAGCCTACAGCCTCAGACCTATGAAGCCCACAGCCTCAGACCTACAGTATGAAGGCCACAGCCTCAGACCTATGAAGCTACAGCCTCAGATCTATGAAGCCTACAGCCTCAGGCCTACAGTGTGAAGGCCACAGCCTCAGACCTATGAAGCTTATAGCCTCATACCTACAGTATGAAGGCTACAGCCTCAGACCTATGAAGCCTACATTCTCAGACGTATCAGGTCGTGATGATGACAGGTAAGTTAACTGCACCTGAATACATTTCCTACCTTCATAAATACCTATTTCACAATTTAATTAATATGCTTCTCTTGACTTAGTGATCGCCTTGCTAGGATCCGCCGTCTGTAAAATACAAAGGTCCTTTGCATGCATGGCCACTCAGGAGCGTAGTCAGTAATCTGTCACTGAAGGCTAGGCACTTTATTTTCATAGCATTCGAGGCCGATTCAATGTGCTTCACATAAAAACACAATTTAAAATAATGCAATAAAGACATTTAGAGATACAGTCAGTGTTTGTGAGCTAATACGAGCCATTTACCATTTACCACTTAAAATATGCCTTTTGTCAATTTAGCCGAATATCTCCCCGCGGTTTGCAACCTGTTTTATGTGTGTGCATTGGCTCTGTAAATGGGAACACAAACAAAGTGGTGCAGGCCGCACCACATAACACTAGTCAAGCCTTGGCCATGAGTGTCCAATGTGTGGGGCGGAGCTTCTGAGGGAGCACTGAAGGAATGGCATTGAAGGAAGAGGTGTTTTTGTTTTGATAGAGTTCAAATAGAAACAATCATCAGTGTCCAGGATAGCTGACCACCAAATTAATAATCAAGCTCAAGATAACAATTTTCTGAAAGATTTTTTTTTTTACAGCATATCATGCAACGTAGCAAGTTGTCAGTGATGGAAGAAGTCCGCATAGTAGCTAAATGCTAGAAGCATAGTAGCATAGTAGCATAGTAGCTAAATGCTAGTAGCATAGTAGCTAAATGCTAGACGCATAGTAGCATAGTAGCTAAATGCTAGAAGCGTAGTAGCATAGTAGCATAGTAGCTAAATGCTAGAAGCATAGTAGCATAGAAGCATAGTAGCTAAATGCTAGTAGCATAGTAGCTAAATGCTAGTAGCATAGTAGCATAGTAGCTAAATGCTAGTAGCATAGTAGCTAAATGCTAGTAGCATAGTAGCATAGTAGCATAGTAGCTAAATGCTAGTAGCATAGTAGCATAGTAGCTAAATGCTAGTAGCATAGTAACATATTAGCATAGTAGCTAAATGCTAGTAGCATAGTAGCTAAATGCTAGTAGCATAGTAGCTAAATGCTAGTAGCATAGTAACATAGTAGCATAGTAGCATAGTAGCTAAATGCTGGACAGATGACAGATTAGTGCCAGAAAACCAAACGCTAGCTACTCTACACCAGAGATATAGCTAAACTGGGAGTGGTGGTACTGAATGCTCCAACTGCAGCATGCAGCATTGCTGTTGGAGCATTCCACAAGCAAACAGCAAAACGAAGGGAAGACAGTAAATCCTAAAATATTGCAAGCCTTGAACTGCAGATGTGATTTCTCCCTGTTTGTTGACGTTTGTTGACATCGCACATCAGTGATGGTGACAGCATGTTGCCTTTGGCCGGGGCATCAGTCTTAATGCAGCAGGCTGTTGGCATAATAACCCATCAATCACCTCATTCACGCCACTTCCCGGGCCTGGTCCCAACGGAGGCCCCCGGCAGTGGCTACACATTGTCCCGTTTTTAGGCGGACATCACCTCAGATGTCACCACGGCTCCCCGCAGACGGAGATCCTGACTTAATGCCACAGCCAATTAGGGGCGTGAGCTACACATGCTACCCACATGCTACCCTGCTAGCTGATGTCAGTGTCGCCGGGGAACGGCGGCTAATGACCAATCACAGGGGGGCTTATGTTGCAACTCAGCCCCACTTGGTGTGAAGCTCCACTGGGGATTGGTGTCCAGCGTAGCCTGGGCATGCTGCCTGTGATCCAGTAATAGGCGCTGTGGTGGAGATCTGAGGAGGCCCAAGGGGAATATGGTGTCAAAGTGGTTTAGGCTTCCTGAGGCTCAAAGGGCCTTTGATAGGCAAAACAGCCCAGTACACAGAATGGCTAATGGTGCTGCATTTATGTAGAGCTTTCCTAACCCACGGGCCCTCAAGGAGCTGTACATCACCGGCTCACATTCACCCATTCACACACACACACACACACACACACACACACACACACACACACACACACACACACGCCACACAATCACACAATCACACACACACACACCCACACACAGCCCAAGAACCCA
>JAODUE010055265.1:0-17378 GCA_027564755.1 Amblyopsis hoosieri | reverse complement strand
TATATATAAATTGCCCACCAAGCACTTATTGGAACTTTTTTGCCATGTTTTGCCTCTCCATGAACCATATGACCGTTGAAAATGTCAAACTTCTGTTGGCGTAACTCTCTCTTTCCATGGCTCTGGTTGCTACCATGGACTGTATGGTTGCTACACAATAAAAAGGCCTATCTGTTGGATCCTGTTTAGAGAGACAAATGATGGCAAGAGCGTATTTGCCTTTAGCTTATTTGCCTTTGCCTTCAGTTGTTGGCTGCGACTGTGAGCTCAGGTCAAATAGTTACAACCACAGTAATGTGCTACTGCAGTTATTCTTTTTTGACAAGCCCTATTACAATGAAAATGTTCCTGCAAGCTAGTGTCATTTCACCATTTATTTTACATTGTTTATACATTTACTTAGTAGTATAGATAAGATAATAAAATAGACGATAACATGACTTACCGTATGGCTTCCGAAGGTTGATTAATTTTGCAAAGGACAAATACGTTGATTAAGTTTATTCTGCTAGTTGGTTGAAACATGTATCACATAGGTAGCTTTATCAAAGTTTGCAACTCTGACAATGCCGCTCCTTTGCATGTAAATAGCTAATTACAAAATGTAATCTGCCCAATAATGTTAACTCAGCTAAACTGGTTGACCTAGTAATGCAGTAATTCCCACAATATAGACACACCCATTAATGCTGTGATGCAGTTGTACTGCATTGCATGGTCCAGCATGTCTCATAGAAACCTGAAAAACCAACCCTATAGTAGATTATATATTAGTAAAACAAATATTTTATTGACAAATAATCAATATTTTATGTGTTGTTCCATGGGTACACAAACTATTGACACACACAACTGTTGCCTGTGAGAAAGTTGAAGAATTATACACTATGTCAGCACAGGGCACAAAATGAATAGGACACTTGGGCTGTTTACTGAAACCTTACAAAACCTGTATACAGTTCTGAAGCAAAACAGTTGAGACAATAGCTTACCTGTGCCAGTGATGGAAAGAGGTATGACTATCTTGTGGAAATAACTGCAGCTAGTGTGGAGAAAGGAACAGCTCATGATCCAAAGCATTCCACCTCCTCTGTGAAATGTGTTGTAGCTAGCGTTATGGCTTATGTACAGTATAACTGCCACAGGGCGTGGCTCACTTGTCTAACCTGAATCAAGTATCTGTTGTCTCCTGACCTAAAAACATGCAGCCAATGCAACTAAAGGAGGAGGATGTTCTTGTCAGTCACCTGACTTTAGTCCAAACTCAGCAGCATACTTTTATTTGCTAGGAAAACTTCAAAAAAACAAACTGAAAATGGCTGCAGTATATAGGCCCAGCATCACTAATACATTAGTCTAATATTGAGGAAACAAAACACTGAATGTAGAAACACAAATGTAAACAATTATTAACAACCTTACAGTTGAGGTAAGCGATTGTAAACTAATGTATTTTTTGTCAAATGTATCTCCTAGTCCACTTGCTGCTCTACTCATTCTGAATACAAAAATCTGGTGTTTCTACACAGCCATAGGTCTGGGAACATAAACAAAGTGGTGCAGACCACACCACACAACACTAATGCGTGTCCAATTTGGAGTGCAGAGCTTGTGAGGGAGGGACTTTGATTAGTTCAAATGTCAAGAATGTTTTTCCAGCATCACATACCCCTCCTTTAAGTGCCTCATATACAGTAGTTACACATTTATTTTGCTTTTATAAAATAAGAAAATAGAATATATAAATAAATAAAAACATGAAAACAGTACAGAGGATATGGTAGTGAACTGAATCCCAAGCAATAAACCCTAAGCAACTTCTGAGCATATTTTGCTCCTGTCACGGTATTTCTGTGGTCTTATTTTTCACTACGGTACCCTGCAACAGCACAGACGTGGCTAGACAATTTTTGTGCAAAAACATTTACAAGCCCCATTCCCGAAATAGTTGAGACAGTATGGAACATGCTAATAAAAACTAAACCAAATTATTTGTAAATTCCATTGTACTATATTGGAAACAATACAACAACACATTACATGCTGTTTCACCTTGTCACCTTATTTTGTGAAATTATACACTAATTTCAAAACTGACGAACACACTCCAAATAGTTGGGACAGCTGCATGTGTTTACCAGTGTATAACATCATCTTTCATTTACTTACACTTACATGTGTGGGCACTGAAGACACCCATTTGTGAAGTTCATCAAGTAGAATTGCCACCCCTTTCTTACATTATTTAGGTCTTCAAAAGCACAATTGTACAATTGTATCATGATGCAACACACACATCAGCAGTAAAGGATTGCAGATAAGCAAATCTAGAGCCCCGACTCTCTATAGCTAACCTGACATACCAGAGGAATTGTTGTCACAAGTCCATCTGGGAAGCCGTACATTGAAACTGTTTGTTAATGGCAGGTACATTCAAAAAAATACTGTTGATTGGATGAACCATCTGGTCGTTTTTGCTGGCTGGCATTACATGGTCTCGCAAACTTCAGTTTTATTTCGCCGTGAAATTAAGCTACTATCTAGCGACTTATGCAGTCAATAATATTTCCATTGTCCTACTGGAAAATGCAGGCATGTCCCTGGAAAATACCACATCTGGACAGCAGCATATGTTCTTCCAAAATGTGTTTATCTTTAAAAAATGTCAAATTCTACACTTTTTATCCATTAGAACATTTAAAACTGAGGTCTGTTTTATTTGACTAGCTTCTATCTGTACACATAGGCCTTAGCAAATTTAAGCTTATAATTGTGATTTCATTAGTTTTATTCACCAATATCACTAGGCCTATATGATCCTGTCATAAACACAAAATTCTGATATTCTTTTAGATGTTTTTAAAGGGTAATCTGTTGTCACATGATAACAAGAAACAAAATATTTTAACATGCAGCATATGAGAAGAAGGCTAGAGAAGAAAAGGTGATGTGAGTAGACCAGATGGTAAACTTAATTTATAGTTTCAACTTGTAAAGATATTCAGATTTCAGCAGGTATAGTACACCCCTATTTTTCTCAATATCGGAAACACTTTTTGGAACCTGGAACAATTGCTGTATATATTCCATGTTTTTAATTCTTTGGAAAATATTTTATTAAAGAAATTAAATTTATAATTATTTTAATTTCATGACATTATAACTTATACTGCACAAACCTGTCATCATGATAAAGGGTTAGGCCCTATGTCAGTTTTGATGGCATGCCATCATTGGCATGGGTAACTTGTACATCTGTGAGTGCACCTTTAAGTCAGAAAGAGTATAGTCTTTGTCTTTGGGCCTTGGGGTTCAGAGAATTAATGTGTGAAAAGACTTAATGTGTGAACGTGGCATGGACATGGAACGTTCCCATTTAAAAAGCAATTCTTAGACATTATACTGACATCTAGTGGCGCAGCTGAATCATAACACTAACATGATAGTCCACGACTGGGGGCACTCACTTTTTTTTTGTAGAATAAATAATGTTTAAAAAAAATGCTATAATACCATTGAGTGTTACACTTAATGTGCGATGATAAACCTGTCAGGTAATGGGGAAAATTAAATTATTTATAGCAGTTGATGATGGAGAAACACAAAGCAGGTTATTCATAACAGCAGACTGTTGTGGGTCACTGCTCAGGTCAGTGGCTGCTGGTGTCCTGGAAGGGAATGCTGCTCCTTGGCATGTAAAAGCGATGTACAATCTAATCGAACGATGTCCTAATCAGGATGCACTGACAACTTGACCTTGGTTGACTCTTTGACACAAACAAGGTAGTCGGAATTTTGTACTCATTTATTTTGATACTGAACAGACAAAGATTACATATGATTTTGTTGTAAGGTTCAAAAAACAAAACAAGACCAAAATACAATCTGCATGTGATACAGCTTGCATATAGTATTTTTTCTATATTTGGCATAACAATCATTAAGTATAAATATTTTGGAGTTTTTTTCCATATCTAAAAAGAATTTAGTGAAGATTTATTTTTGAATGTCATGCTCTTGCAACCTGCAGGCCTGTTTAAAGTTAAGTGCAAAGATTTTTTTTTTCAGAATTCTGAGTGATGACAGATGATGACAATTCAGTAATTGTTATATTTACATTTTGTTGTTTGTACTCAACATTCAGGATTATTCAAGAAATATATGAAAAATATTTGTATACACTTATACCCCACTTGCCCCTGCACGTATAACATAATGATGCCTGCTAACCTTTTCTGCCTTTAATGACAACTATTAGTTTCAAATAAGAAGCCATCTATTAAGAAAAACATAATGCGCTAGCCTGAAATAAAACAACTGAAAACATTTTGTATCCCACCAACCAAATGCACATTTATATTTAGACTTGAGAGTGAAACAGATGTCCCTGATATATGCTCCACATAGACCCTGCTAAACTGAAAATTGAAGTAATCATATCCCTACATCTTTTGGTTAAAAATAAACACTGTAACGGGACATTTTGGGTAATATTGCCTTTAATATAACTCCCATAACACTGCCATAGCTGTACTGTAATGTTTGCAATACTGTAGATCACATCTAAAGTAATGCCATGAGGTATCAGCTACTGTTATTAAAGGTTTGTGCTTTCAAGACATTTCCCTGTATTTAAATAGAATATGATGTGACGTTTCATCACAACCAAATGGGGGCTTAGCAGGCCTATCAGAACACAGTACCCCAGTAAGGATAAGGCATCAAACTCTGTTATCACAGGGGTAAATAGTACCTGGATGAGTAACAATACTCTGTTCTTCCATGGTTCCCATGAATATAAAGTTGAGTAACAATATATTTCATGCTCAGGTACATTTGTTCTAGTATAAAACAATAAACAGGGCAATATTTAATTGAACGTGTGTCCAAAAAAAACACAAAATTTAGAGTCTGAAATGTGAGCTGGATGTCTTTTATTATTCCTTGTCTAGATGTCCCGACATCATTTACTCACCCTCTCCAGGACATTTCCACTACACAAAACATGCTTAAGGGATATGTTTACTTATTAACATACTCAGATAATAATATTGTTTCTCATTTCATTTATAGCGGAGTTTACCACAATGTCATTGATGGTTGTAATATTGAGAAACTCTGCTGATTCTTCTCATTGGGCTTAAAAGGCAGTTAAATGGGTGCCCATTTACTGTAAGCCTCAAAAACCCCATGGTATATGGCCTTCTCAAAAACAGAAAATGTATATTACTCAAGCATGTTTCCATCAGACAGAAACAGATAGCATTAGCTGTATTAGATACCTTTGTTTACAACTTTCAGTTATAAAATAAAACTTGATATAAAAGATCGTTTATCCATTTATCGCATTTTTGTAGTGATTAAATGGTTGCCAATTGAGCTGCGTTATCAGCCCAGTAAGAGTTGTTAGCAGGACGGTAAAGTTTCAACAGTGATGTTGTGCTATGCACCATTACAGTATATGTGATGGAGAACAATATTGTAATCAAATTTGGGCAAACCTATCCTTTAACCAAGTAATTGGACAGAACCTGGGTCTGATAATAATGACAGAAATAAATAAATAAAACAGGAATCCCTTCCCTCCCTCTATATTGTCTTTGAAAATGTGGAAAAAAAGTGAAAGACATTGGATGCACGGGGGACAATAAGGCACAGCCCATACCCTATAGCTCACAAGCTCAAGTCAATGATGATATGCTCAAATATCTGCGTGTTGCCTTTGAAGCTGGAGGCAAAGATGAAATTCCTGCGGTCTGTGGAAACTACGGTGAATGAACGGGGAGCCTGAATGTACACCTCTTTAAAGCGCTCAAATAATTTGGTCTCACTGTCCCACAGGTAGATTTGGGAGAAGGTGTAGTCGCTGCCCAGGGCCAGGTAGTGGCGCTCTTTGAAGGAGAACGGCTGAAGGATCATGGAGCCTCGTGAAGGCAGGGCCTGGATCTCAGTGTACTGCTTGGCACCCCAGCGCAGGACCTTGGAGTCGCCGATGTAACGCGTCATCGCAAGGTACAGCTCCTCCTTGATCCGGAAGTGTTTGACAGCCACCACATCCTCCATGCTGGGTATCTCACCATGCAGGTCAAACTTCTGGTTACTCCGGCTCCACTGATAGATGACGGGCACCTGCGAGCGACTTGCCAAGATCAGGTGGGCCTTTCCGTCCAAGTCTAAGAACTCGGCGTCCGTGTCACGGAACCACTCGTGCAAGGACTGATAGGAGTAGAAGCCTTTGTCGTTCCACTTGTACAGGGTCGACAGGCCCGCTTTGGAGCTGTCGGCGATGACAAAGAACCAGTCGGCGCCAATCTGGAAAGCCTCAATGTCGTTGGGCTTGGAGATCTTGGACACCTCGATGTCCTGGAACTTGTTGAACCTGCTCTGGTCCTCGTCAAACTTGTAGATGTGGGATCCTCCAAACAGCTGGGCCACAATAACAAAAACCTGGTTCTCGATCACCACTGACTTGCACCCCACAATAGACTGACCTGAAGAACGTTTGAATGTCAACCAATTATTACACAGTATTTTGAGGGACTACTTTTTTCTACACATATTAAAGTGTAACTGCACCCCACCTCTGAGCCTGACCCCACCCACTGCACAACTTTGAAAAATGCAAATACATGGAGCTGAGAGAGGCCCACATAAACATCAATGGATTTTGATGTGTACAGCCATTTTCAGACCATAAAGATTTTTACAAAAACATGAGTTTTGTCAATGTTTACACCAGCATGTATGTGTCTCATCACAGCTCTGTCTTATTATGTAGTATACAGCTAAAAAAACACAATGTAGGGTGCAGACACTCTTCAAAGAGCAGGTACAGTAGTGGCAAGTACAAGTTGACTAAAAATATGTCTAAATTAGTTTTAAAAACTTTGTCAGCATACCTGTGATGTTGTCGTATGTCCGGAAGTTCATCTCTATGTGGTCCCACTGGAAAACCATACAGCTCTCAGCACTGGGAGCAGCAATGGCCACATATACATCATTTTTATACGTAAATGTGTCGATAGACAGAGACTCTGATGTCACAGACTGGTGGAAGATGAAATCTGCAGAGAAACACGTTGCTAAAATTAGTAAACCTAATACAGTGTAAAATGCAAGGAATTATTGATCTTTTCGAGCCCAATTTGCATTGTACCCTCACTGAGGAATGATGAGTAACTTGTTAGCCACACAATTCAGTACAAGTTCTGATATTCTAATGGAAGAATCATTTTCAAAATGATACTGAAGCACTACCTTGATACAAAAAATAGTTTAATTTGTATTTCTAGAGAGAAGCTTGTTTTATTTGTATTCCTAAAGAAGCTAGGACGTTTGCTGTTTTGAAATCAAGTCTAAAGCACTTAAAGCACTTGAAGGCATTGCCTTTAGCACTTTATTTGTGACGAATGCTGCGTGGTCAGACCAACTGCATCCAGTCGTTCTCACCCGTCGAGGTACATTCATTGTGCAGGCTGGTCACATCGTTGAGACGCTTGTCCTTCATTTCCTCTGGTCCTACGCACACGACATCCGACACCGTGGCATTGGTGTTCTTCAGCCATAGCATCAGCCACTTGGCACGGCAGTCACACTCAAAGGCATTGCCACGCAAGTCCCTGCAGAAGGGCATATACTGTATTGATGCACTGTCAATAACGGCATGAGATACTGTGAATGAGGTACAGTAATGTGTCAGTCCCAGAACGCTCTTGGACATTTGATTTTTAATCTCAAGAGCCTTTCCTGGTAAAATAAAGCTTTAAAAAAAGAATGGATTCATATAAATTGATTAATGAACATGAATGCAAACAATTCACAACTAACAGCTTTAATCAAATTCACAAAAAATATCACAATATGTAATGTCTATTCTAAAAATTCCTCAAAGTGAAACAACATTCTGAACACAGTAATGTGTACATACTTTCTGTTCAACTACTGTATGAAAAACGAAATAAAACATAATGACGTATTCAAAACAATACCAACTTACAGCTCTATCAGTGAGTCCAGGTCGATGAAAAGATCCCTTGGCAAAGCTTTTATGTTGTTGTTTGCTAACGACCTGTGAAAGAAAAGTAGTCATTCAACATAAAAAGTGTATTAAATACATGAATGTAAAGTGAAAACATTCAAATTCAAGTATTATGAAGGTGTCAAGTATTATGAAGGTATCATAATGGTTTGTTTTTCAGTCAGTATAATGTTTACCCGTGGTAAATGGGTTAACTAACAGTACATGGTGGGACTTACAAGTGAGTTAGGTCCCTGAGTCCTCTGAAAGCGTATTTTGATGGAGACTCAATCTTATTACTCTCAATGAACCTGCGGAATAAGAATATTAAAACAGATTTTACACTAAATGGAAAAAAGTGCTTTAAATTATAATGGTATAACAATGTAAGTAACAAGAAGTACAGTAGTGACATGAATATGTGCTTAGTGATTACTACCTGAATGTATAGCCTAATGCATCAATGAGAATAGCATTAACATACTTACAGATATTCCAGATGTGGAAGGCCTGAGAATGCATCATCTCTTACAGTTGTGAGAGAATTGGAGTTCAGAAGTCTGTAATGAATTATGAATGCCCACATAAATACCTACTCATGAAGACATTTCTTCATACTAAACATACTAAAATGTCTAGCTATGTTTATTTGCTATGTGACCTATTCAGCTAACAACAAATATCTACTAAATGCTGTATTTGTTTACACTTCTAAGTTACATACAGAATAACCCTATATGGAATTTCAAAAGTTGCAATATATTCTTGGGCGGACCAAGAAGAAATCTGTTAGTGCATTCAGTGGTCTTAGCACCCCATATAGTCTGTTATTGTCCATGCTGATGTCACAACAATCAATGTAGAGTAACAATGTAGATTGTTTCGATACAATATATATACGCTACAATAAGTATCATATGTTGGGACTTGCTTCCAAGCTCGTTACACTTCGTAATTTACAAAGGTTTTAACAGCTGCAAATACTATGTTAAATAATATTTGTATATAACATAGCCTACAGAAAAAGAAAATAGTAAATGGATTTCCCCAGCAACATAAATATATGGTCATGGCCTTTTCCAATAAGGAAATGCAAAGGCCAGACTTTGTTGGATGTTTACATAATATGGTATTGTGCATTATATAATGTGTTGTATTAGGCTGCCTGTGAATAAATAGGGAATTATCAATATTAGTCTACATCTACTATCAAATTAATAGTATGCCAAACGCATTTGGCATGGCATGATACCTTGTAACTATCAGCATAATTTAAACCTATTTGATCAATGTTCAGCCTGTCCACGAACAGACAATCCACACAATCATAGGGCCTAAAGAATGCCAGACAACTGACGTGCTCTTACAGTAGTTGCAGAGAAGGCATGTGGGCAAACATTGCCTCTTTGACTTCAGAGAACGTTCCATTGACGATGCTCCTAAAGAAAACACATAGGCAACATGAGTAGACTATAAACATACCAAAACGTGTAACTGTAATCGCAGATTCTTAAAATAAAAGGACAAGATAAGCAGGCACTTTTTCAGTAAAAACTAGGCTATTGCAATTCAGCGCATGCCGGTTAGTTAGGTAGCAATAGCGCATAAACGGCTCGTTATGAACGAACGTCGAATATTCTGATTCATTTTTATATTATGGGCTACTGTATGAACGCTACTCACAAGGAATTGATGTCGTTGGGGGTTATCCTTGGCACACTAGAAGTACCCACGCAAACGATAGACTCCCTGGAACAGCTGCATGCTGAAGGGCATTTGAAAACCTTCTTCAAATACACAGGCGGATACAGGCACAAACACCACACGGATATAAATGTCCAAATCTTAAGAATTGGCAACATCTTTCTTGTCGGGCGTGCATGTGTGAGCTGGTTCGCTGAGCACCGAGGCAGATACCACCTTTAACAGCCCTGCACCACAAATGCTGCACTGGATCCCTGACATCAGCAAATCTGCAGCCCCTAGCAATTTTATTATTTATTTTCAAGGAGTCGGCTGAATTGATATGTCGGCTGGATTTAGAATAAAATAAATTATAAAAAATAATTGTTATCCAAAATTATTTATTGCCTATTTGTAAATAAATAAAAAAGTGTAGTCGCGTCATTTAAATCTATAAACTATAGGCCCGCATGCGCGCTGTAGCTTGATCATATTGTTATTATTATGACCTAGGCTACTAACTCAGCCAATAACCCCAATTAGCAGCGTTATAACGTGATGCTGGATGAGTTGACGCTACCTTGCGTAATAGCCCTAACCCCAAATGTCCACACCGAGAACATCACGTTGCATGCCTTTAACTTGTTTGTTTTGTAATTTGGGGCTGGATTGGGATATGTCACAGTTCTCAGTAATTTGGTGATGTAGAATATATGTCACAGTTGCCTAAACTGAGCCTAATTCATGAAGAGTAAGGGCACCATGGCGCTCCTGTTAGTTAGCAGCAGGCTACTCCAGTGGCACAGAACGGCAGCGTACCTGGCAGCAGCTGGAACCCTGGAGGGGAGGGGCAATTTGTCATCTTCCAGCCTCCCTGGGGTACTTGAGACTCATGACAAAGTGCAGACTCAGCCATGCTATTTTTAAAGCGAGGCTATTTTGGAAAGAATACGTTAACAGTAAACAAAAGGTGTTGACTTTAAGGTTTAGGCTAAAGAATACAGGCCCTTTACTTGACAATAAAAAGACAACAAATCTAATGGATATACAGTAAAGCCAATGATGCATTCATGATGGACATCATTTCAGGACATTTTATTTCCCCAGTAACATTATAACTTCACTGTGTAAAGACCATAGGATGCTTTACATTGACTCAAAAGGATTATATCAAGTCCTCCCAAAGGCAAATATAAACCTCAGGTTTAGCCTACATACCGCAGCAGCCTTGAACAATAAGGAGGCCTTAAAGACTGTCTGCATCTAAAGCTGGTTTCTCACTCGTCTTTCTACAGCACCCCTGCAACATCAGCACCAAGGCTATGGAAGGCCGCTGGGGTGAGCCAGTGGCAGGCAGAGAGGATGGGAGAATTATGCCATCTCAGCACGCAGCTGGGAACACAACGTCGCAGAGAATATTCTTACAGTGGACTGCATAGGCAGTCAGGTTGAACCAGACGGTGCAGCGCGAGTGGATTTTAGACTGATGGTTGGACACCTTTATTGCTAAAGCTGGCAGGGAGCCGAGGCTCTGAATGTCACTTATCAAAATAAACGTGTCTGAAGCAGTGCTTGTAAAGTGGATGCTTTAATCTGGAATTAAACCCAATCAAAAGCACACCGTGGTAGTCAAAAGGCAAATATTTCAAGTATCAAGTTAACGATAATGAAATATAGATTAATGGATCTTTTATTGCAAAAACTATATCTAACTTTGTGTGATAATCTTGTTTTAGATTTAAAATCTAGTTGGATTTATTTCTATTAAAAATGGTTTATCTAGTGACTTAATTTAAGTAAATGTGCACATAATTTAAGAACTCTTATCAAGTGAATTTCACTTACTGCACTGGCAGACAGTTTTACTTGTGCTAAGCATTAGTAAGCTCATAATTAATATATTTGCACTTATATTTGATATGGCATTTTTTGCAGTGTATGTTAATATGCTTTGGAACAATGCATGCACGCATAGAGAAGAGATTAAAACATTGCGAGAAGAGTCAGCTTTCATTACAGGCAATTTTCAAATTTTTGTGGTTCTCCTGTGACAAATGAAGTTCTAACTTCAGTACTACAAATACAGTGAATAAAGAGTGAAATAGAATGCTGGCAAGGGATCTATTTATACACCCTAATGTACGAGTTGACACTGAGACCGATTGATTTTGTTACTATCTGTTATGAAGAAGCAAAATAAGATAAAGTCAGATAAGTGTGTGTGTGTGTGTGGGGAGGGTGTAAGCATCGTTTGTTTCAAGTTACACAGTCTAAAAGAAATGGAGGCAGACTTAAAAAAGCATTACAACACTGTTCAGGAAGAATACATTACAGAGCCTATCACCACAGACAAGTCTATCAATGTCAGGTGAAGATTTACACAATGTCTGTAGCTTGCCCATGAGTCACAATCACCCATTTAGCTGTGTTGTAAAATACCAACAGTTACAGAAGAAGCTGCATCCAGTTAAATATATGCTTTATTGACAGCTACAGCATAACTCCTAAATACCCACAGTGAATAACAGCAAATTAGGCTTCCCACACAAAAAGTGCTGTCGATTCATTGTTGCCTTCATGATCGTCGGGCTAATTTGGTACATTAAACTGGAACAAAGGCATCCGAACACAGACAAGCGGATGGCAGATAAGTTACAATCAGACGTCACATAAAAACACTTCCCTGTCAAACAACAGGCCCTAGATCGGTGCATCCATTCATCACACATCCACATTCCAATGCGGTTTAAATAATTAACTAAGCCTGGGTTGGTCTGCTGCATGGATGCGTCCTAGGTGGATGTGTGTGGTGGGGGTGGCGTGCTGGGGGACTGAACTAAGCTGCTGGCATGGAGCTCCTTCTTCAGAGCCTTCAGACACTTGTCCAGTCTTTTGATGCACAGGGCGGCGTCGTCCCGTGTGATGCCCACGGCCGAGGCAGCGTTGAGGTAGGGGCAGGGGTACACCGCCGAGTGGGACATGAAGCCCTGGAACGTGTGCCCACTTATGGTCTGCTCCTTGCCAAGGGCTATTACCCTAGAAATGATAGAAAGTTTAATTAAAAAGAACAAAGAAAATCTTAATACACAGTACACACACACAGTGTACAGCTTAGTACTTATTTAATTTCACATTAACTAATTAACATTTCAGCATTTTGAACACGTACATTTCATCAGACATTGCATGCAACTTCAACTTAGTAGGCATTTAAGATATAGCACAGTAATGTGTATACAGCCTACAGTATATTATATACAGTATATGTATGCACGTACTGAAAGAAAATATAAATGTTTTCACTTCCATAAAGTTGCCTCTAATGTCACCAGTCCAAGGCACACCTGCGATAATCATAATAATGATTAATCATGCGGTTTAGTTAATCAACACCTTGATATGCCACACCTGGATGTATGTATTATTGTGGCAAATGTGAGGTGCTCACTAACACGTATTTGAACACATTTTCTGAACAACATTTGAGAGATATCTTTTTGTGCATAGAAGTCTTACATATTTTGTTATAGAGTATGCTTTAATGAGCTTGCAAGAATGTGTTTGCAGGAATACAGACAACATCTAATCAACAACTTGCCTTTTACCTAGTCCTGAACACTTTTCTTTGGACTTATTTCCCCAGGTACTTTTAAGTTTCAGTTTAAGTAAACATTTCCAGTAAAACCAAAGCATCGGTTGCGGGAATCACTGAAATGATATGATGAGAACGTAGTGTCAGCCAAAGGCTCGGTCAGCGCACAGCAAGCAGGCTGTGACATCAATGGCTCCTGTCAATGACCTCAACCTCCTTAAACATACAGGACATTTTCTAGCGTGAGTCATTCAGTGCCCTCTCAAGTTACAGGTGGAAAGCCTTCTACAGGTTAATCGGAGGGAGAAACTAAACAAAGTTTATTATTATTATTGGCATTATTATTGAACACGTTGCAGCCTTAATACCGTTTTGTAGTTCAAAACTGGTCTAAGTTTCACTCAACGTGTCCAACTCCTGTAACAATGTCCGTGCTTTTTACGTTTGGCAACGGTGTGCTATAGTCAGACTCAGCACAGTTCAGATTCCCCTTTAATGTGGAAAATCAATCACAGGCTTGATACTTGGGCATGTGTGTGTGCGCGAGAGAGCATTATAAGAGTGAAATTCATCATAATGACCTGTTGACTTCTGCTAATCTGTTTTGCTATATGAGAGCGTAGCCTGCTATTGATCTGAACATTGGCAGCACAATATTTAGGTGGAGGGGACTGCACTGCATCAGGCTGTGGTCCTGAAGACTCACAATGACATGACTATAAGGGGAGGGGAGAATGGGTTCTTTCTGACCTCCAATTTTGCGCTGGTGGCCAAATAATTGGGAGAGTAGTTTCTTTGAGAGCAGGACATTTCTATAAGGGTCAGGACCGTGGATCTGAGACTTCAGCAAAAACACGCTCACGTTGAAGGGCTAGCAACCTTGGCTAGCTACTAATACTGAGCTACAATAGCACATCTAATAGCAATTCTTAGTGTCAAGAATGGTGTTGCTGAACTAATTTAAACCGTTCACTCCCATTTGAAGTAAGTGTTGTCAACAGCTACAGAAAAGTTTCACTAGTGGGGGAAGGAGGAGGAGGAGGGGGGGCAATGTAGACCATTTACTTGATGGATCCATAATGTAATGAATGTGTTTTAGCCTCAGCACAGCAATCCCAACAGAAATACACTAATTAATCATTCATAAGTGTGCTTAAGTGTGTGTGTGGTGGTGTAAAAACAAAAAGCACCCGTCTACCTGCCCATTATGCATTTATGCCACACCAAGGGAATAAAGCAGTGCGCTGCAATATGGAGTACAATTACCCCTTCATTGCTCCCCAGCAGTGTGGAGCTGGTGGGAGAAAAGCGCCCGGTCATCTGCAGTCAGTCAGTGTCAGATACTGGGCTCACTGTGGGCCTGGCACTGTTCCGAGGGAGGGGAAGGCTCTTCTTGAATTAGTGCACGGGCCCGATTATAGGAAGGGCGCCTTCGAATCGCCTAGAGTGGCTTCCTCGCCTGAGTCGGCCCTCCGGTCTGATAACGGTTATAACCGGATGGTTTTATTACATCACTTGATTCATTTGATTTATTCATGAATTTCCCCGCTGATGAGAGTTTGTAGAACAACTACACTAGCTCTAGTTTAATTACAGTAACAGAACGTGACCCCCAACAAGCACCAACACTCTCCCCCCTACACGCGTGGCGCACGTTCATACCTGGCCCCGGAGACTTGCCGAGTGAACAACATGGAGCCCAGCTGAGTTACAGCCTTGTCTCCATCCGCCTGGAGCCCGTCCAGAGACATTGCTGGAGGAGATAGAGAGAGAGAGAGAGAGAGAGAGAGAGAGAGAGAGAGAGAGAGAGAGAGAGAGGTTGGGGTGTTACTATGGTGCTGAGAGTTACACTTTCAAGTGTCCTCGTGCGTCATGACGACGCCACAATAGTTTTTTTTTGTGCTGAAAAACTGCCAACTGGTGCAGAACAGCTTCACAGTGTACTGTGTGTTCTGTACAGGATTATGGACGGACACACACACACACACAAAGTATACAATGCAAATCAGCCTAGCCAGTGCTGCTTACCCAGGGAAATAGGGTTATGCGGGGTGTGCAGCAGTCGCTCCCCGTGCGTTGTGGCCAGATTCTTGAGCTCCTCGGCCAGGTGGGAATACATCTCCTTCAGGCCACGCAAACACAAGAGAGGGAAGACGAGACAAGGAGAGAGTTACGTAAAATAACTAAAGTCATGCTGCGATGCGATTTTATTTCCAGTGGCGTTATATGACCTGTGATCACGTTTTATGTTAAAATAGTGCCCCAAAATGTACTCCCCTGCTCACTGTTTAAGTTTCAGAAACAGAAACAGAATGATGCGAGCCTAGGAACTTCTCCATTCCTCATAGGGGAGGAGCGGAGAAGAGAGCGAAGAGACGCTGAGCTGCATATAAACAAATACCAAATCACGTCACACAAGAGGAGGGGAGGGGGGAATCTTCTGGAAGAAAATAACGAGTAGCGGCCCTTTAATCCAGTCAACCCAGTATTAGCCAGCTGCTGCCTTCTTCTGCCTCCATACTGGAGCAGCTTGGCGAGCCGCGACTCAGCTAATATCATCTAGCCGGACGTCCACACACCCCCACACACACACTCCATGCGCCCCCCGGGGGGTGTTTGCTCACATTATGTTGCTCCACCGTCGGGATCAATTAGGAGGGAAGTGGAGGGGAGGCGGGTGTGGAGAAGAGCTTTCAGACACGGATTGCATACTGTAAACTGTACGGAAGTGCTGACCCGAGTGTACCTGCCGAACGGGCGTCAGAGGTGGGGGAGGCTTCTTTGTACTGGAGGAATGTGTGTGTGTGTGTGTGTGTGGGGAAAGCAAGGATGATGAAGAGTTGCAGAAGAATATAACGTGATTTAGTTGGAGGCTAGGTAGCAATGTGGTGGGACACATCACACATAAATAAGCTACATTTAGCAGTTTGGGTGGCCAATACATATACATGAATTTTGGGTGTTTGCCTGCAATGTGAATGCATCGTTCTTCCCAAACAAGTGACTGTAGCCTGCTGCAGTAGTCACAACTGTTTTTCATTATGTGTTTTCAGTACAAACGTCACAATGCTAATGTTAAGACAAGAAAGGGTCTGGCATAACCAGAGTATTGCGGATCCCGTGGCAAAAAGGTATTGTGCATCAATTATACATAGTCTGAACCAATAGGAATCAAGAAACCCTGACCACACCGAGTCATGCGAGAGGCCAATGGACTTCTTCTATAACGATTTCTGTGAAAAGAAAGAAAAAAAAAGCGGGCTGCCTGCCTATTGTATGCCAGCATATTTTAGACACCACATAATGTAACTGATACTGTATGCCTGGAGAGGAACTCCAAGGTGTCTAAACGAATTCTAGAAAATATAAATACATTTGTCTGTGGCGTTCAACACGGCTAGATTATGTTATGATGTTCCTAGCTCGTATAGTGTGGGGGCTGAGGCCGATCAAGTTAGAAAGCCCCTGATGCAGTGCATAACATGAGGAGGATGCTGCATTGTTTGAAGATGCAGTCACCAGGGGATATTTTGGAGAGTCGTGGATCAATTTTATGTTGCCATCCCCCCTCGCTCTATAAGGCTCACTGAAGTCTAACTCCATTAGCCTAATATTAGAATGCAGTCACGATGCACAAAAGGAACACACACAGCCATACCGCATTATCGAGTAAGTGAGTACGACAAGGAATGAGGAAATATGACCGTGTATGCTATTTTTAACGTCTTCAGGAGGCATTTGTAAAAAAAAAAAACCAATTCCAGTTCAAATAAAACATTATATTAGGGTAGAATATTAGAATTATGCACAAATGTGTTTCAAGTTCGGCCAGGTTTTTGGGCATGCAAATGCAGTCTGATGTTTAATCTCAAAAAACTTAAACCTCTAAATACCCTACACAATATGGCTTTGCAAAACAAAAATGTGTGTGTGTGTGTGTATATATACATACATACTAGGGGTGTAACGGTACACAAAAGTCACGGTTCGGTTCATTTTCGGTACAGCTGTGACTGGTTTTTACAGAAATACCCTATAAGCTTATATAGCCTATATAACCTCACTTTTTTTTTTTAGCAGAACGTA
>JAODUE010055254.1:0-17379 GCA_027564755.1 Amblyopsis hoosieri | reverse complement strand
TGGGGTCCCTTGCTGAAGCTGCTGCCCCCGCGACCCGACTCCGGATAAGCGGGAGAAGATGGATGGATGGATGGATTGTTTACATTTGGGCTATTTGTGAAATTGTCTGGTACAGTAGTTTGTTCTAGTTGCATACAGAGCAAAGTAGCTGCAGCTTCACCATGTTCACGTTGTGCTAGTCTGCACTCTATTAGTTGCCCTGAGTGGATGTAAGGGTTCGTACTCTGGTAGCATTCAGAAATGTATCTGTAAACCATAACGTGATTTATAGATACCTTACAATGTATTCTGTAGCTCACCTGTAGCCAGTGTAGTGATGTAAACACTGGTCCCACATGCTCTGTCCTCATAGTCTTTGTTTCTCTACCCGTAGCATTCTGAATAGGTTGCAGCTGTTTAACACTCTTTTTGGGAAGTCTAACAGAGCATTGCACTATAAATCGAGGACTGTAGTTTTAATTATTTGTATTAATAATAATAATAATAATAATAATAATAATAATAATGTACTATATATATTTTAATGTATATACCGTATATAATTTGTAAATGTGCTGCTTTACATTACACCATGCTAAATGCATTTCTTAACCTTTACTGAAAAAGAACAGTTGCAGGTGACAAATGCACTGTACAATAGACCGTTTATTGTCACATGTCTGCCCTGTTTTCCCGTGGCAATGCTGAAGGACTACACTGCAGTCGTAACTGGGATGGCTGGCTATGCTGGGAAGATACTCCAGCAGCGAGCTACGCCTCACAGAATTGCCCAGATTATTTGGACAACTTGAACTCCACAGGTGAGAAGTGCAGCTTCTGTTTCTGGTCTGCATGCTTTGTTAACCTCCCATCATGAATACATTCACATGCAACAGAACCCCCACACATCTGCATTTAAAGAGTCTTGGCATCAAATATTCATCGCTGAACTGTTCACGGAGATGGGTGGTACCGAGCTTTACCACCCCACCCCCCCACCCCCCCAAAAAAAAAAACTGGACAGTTTGGGCAAAATGCATCGGAGAATGTGTTCCATGTGTATACTGGACAGTGATCTTTTTATTTCAGAAAGGGTGACCAGGCTCTGTGGGGAAAATGGACAGTGGTTTCACCATCCACTTACCAACAGTACATGGTCCAATTATACACTCTGCATTGCTGGCACTAGGGAGAACATCAAGGTATTGTTAATGGGGTGTATTATCTTTCCACTGGGGGCAGAGAAAAGGTGTCTATCTGATACACACACAATAATGGTACTAATGAAGGACTGCACTTAACCAACGGAATATTTATGAGCAAAATAGGAGGTGTTTTACACTTTACACAAGCCTATCCACTGTAAAGCCACTACAGAACTGTTGCCAATATGGGTTGTATAGTATGGTGCGTGGTGACGTAACTGTTCAGATTGAATTACTGTAGTCTTGTTACTGTTTGTCTCATGCGTGCATAGCATGCTAAAATTAGCATAAGATTTTAGTGAAAGCACAAAGTTGTATGTGTATATTGTTTATCTGGCCCTAGCTTACAGGCAACACGGAATTAGAACCCACCGATAAAGCTGGGATTAACCCCATGGTCAACTCTCAAGATGAGGAAATGAAAAGGAAGAAGATCCTGGATGTCCAATATAAATGCTTTGAGAGAATGAACCGTGATCCACCTTATAACAAGTCAGGTACTGCAGCAAATGTTACATCTGTTTGTCTTCACGTGTCTGTGGTTTTCACCTGTTCCAAAGCCTCACAGTATGCTGAAACCTTTCAGTGGAATCATTATTTTCTTTGATGTTCATCTACTAGAATTGAAGGCCACCTTTGGTCAAAAACTAGGACCAACAAGTAGTTTGAATGTCATTTATTTGAAGCGTCGAGATGGTCGACATGCTCAACAATATATTTAAGTATTCTATTGAGCTTGATGAACCCTTCTGCCAGTTCTTATCTGGTTTCGGTGACGGTGATTGGGGTTTTCTTTCTGTCCTTGTCAATACTGCGTATAGGATTGCACTGCAGCCGTATATGGGATGGCTGGCTGTGCTGGGAAGACGCGCCTGCAGGAACCTACACGTCACAGAACTGTCCCAATTATTTTGCTGACTTCGACCCCACGGGTGAGCTTTTGTAAATGTGTCCTGACGCCTTGATGAACAGCTCTGATTGAGTCTTTTACCTTGCCAACCTCCACCCGCTGAGAGCTGGGATGAAATACGACAACACAAAGGAAACAATATGCCCCTTATAAGTACACGTCTCAGATACTCTGGATATGCCCTTGTAGTTTAAACCCCAGATATACCAATTGGCTCTCTACAGACAGATTCTATGCTCCCATCTTCTCTCCCCTTTGAGACACACTTGTTTTTAACAGTGAGCTGCTGAGGAGGCTTGGGGTTCCTGGGGTGCTATAAATCAATTGAGGAGGGTACAAATATGTCCATCAAAACTGTGTAGAAGTCTCACAATGTTTCATATCGTAACGTTTTTGTTGTTTCAGAAAAGGCAACAAAGTACTGTGGGGATAATGGCCAGTGGTTTCGTCATCCAGACACAAACAGGACTTGGTCCAACTACACACTCTGCAATGCAAACACAAAGGATAAGCTAAAGGTGAGGCATCATGGGTAAGACCCCTCTATAGCCAATAGGACAGATCTTGAATGATGCTTAAACTAACCAATTTTGTATTAATACAATAACATATTTCCAGTTAGCAATAATAACAAGTAAACAGAATAATATTTCCCACAGTTTGAGAACGCCTAAAATAATGCCAGAGTCTAAGAATAGAGATAGACTCTGAACCCACCAGTGCACACAGCAAGCGCATGTCTATGTTGTAGACTATACACTGTCAGGCTTGCCTTGAAAAGGGACACTCCTTTCTATTATACAGTGTTTGATATACATTCAAAATGGGGACAGCAATAAATGTACAGGTTTGACTGAATGTTTGGTTATTTTACATTTGGTTTGTGTGTTGAAATAAAACAGAGCAGGACAAGACACACCTCTGCTTAGCTCTTCCTGGATAAACATTTATAATTTTGCAGACCTTTGTAGCTTAAGGTATCCAGAAACCTGGCAACCATCTCAACATTTTATTCTGTCAGCAGGAGTCAGACATGAGAATAATGGGAAATTGGTATATTTGCTGTAGCTGCCAATAAATATCATACTAGGAAAAGTAATTATTCATTAGATTAAATAGACAAAACATATGCACTGCTCCTCTGTCGACTGTATAGACATTATAGATAATTGTTAGATTTAGTCAAGAAAATAAAACTGTCATCAGAAAATACCAGATACAGATAAGTCAATTATGTTTTTATAGTTTAGTATTCAAGCGCAGTTATGTGCAAAGTTATTTCTTGCACTTGTTTTTTTATATTGTAAAATTTGTTTTTATTACAGTACATTACATATTAAAAAATAAAATGTGATATTTGTTATCTTAATATTTAATTTGAAAGTGTAAATCAAATAAGTGTGACAACAATCAGTCTCTGCTGTCACGTAACATATTGTGTGTTCTTTATACAAAGTAACTAACATAATCTGATCTGATGTTTTTTTTATTTGTTTTGTCTTTGCAGTCAGCATTCATTCTGTACTACATGGCGATTGTGGGTCATGCTTTGTCCATAGCCTCCCTCATCATCTCCCTGGCTATCTTCTTCTACTTCCGGTAATACATCACGTGTCATTAGAACTTGTCCTGCATACCTGGATTTATAAAAATCTAATTAAAATAAGACACATTTGTCAAATGCACAGTGACGGAGAATACAGTGATAAAATGCTTGGGATATGTAGAAGTTGAAGATTAAATTTGTAAAAAAGTGAAATCATTATAGATACAATTATTTTAAAATAATCTAATTCTATACGTAGACATGTCTGGTAAAGTAACTAACACTAGAGTGAATCAAAGAGGCACTCTTCAATGTGATTTGGTTAAGGGATTGTTATATAAAGAACACTATATTCTAAGAAAATATTTTCTGTAATAATTATTTTATGAAGTGAAATATTTGCAGCCTATATAATTGTTGCCAATATTTCATTTTTAAACAAATTAAATGAAGTGCCACTAAATTCTTGACCTCAGCTTTACAATATGTCCCCTTCATTTCATGCTGACTTGGATAGCTATGAAACTACATGTTCAGCATATTAATTTTATGGTTATTTAGGCGTTCAGAATTGAAGTGCTCTGAACCCTAACGGTATTGAGGAATGAGCTGGCGGCATTTTCTTAATGGAAACGTGCACCTCATGATCTAAATATACTGCATATGGAAACAAACATGTATTTAAATGGAACAGAATGGGAGTATCAAAGTGAATTAGGAGGTTAGAAGTGTTCTAGTAATGTCTATAAAATTGAAAAAAATAATGAAGATTTACGGCTATAATGGAATCCTAATTTTTACTGGTATTAGCGTACATAAAAGTGTACTGTATGCGTTTGTGGAAAGTTATTAGTGTAATCACTACACTAATAATTTCCCACAAAAGCAAGTGTATAGTATTAGAGTAATTTAAATGTCTATTCCTGGAGGGCAAGTAAGGAAGATAATTACCGTACATTTTTAACGAGACAAATATTTTACAGTTATCTCTGGAGAAACTTTCAGAAGAGAATGCCTTGTGTGAAACACTATAACTTAATGCACTCTAACAAGACTTCAGAGTTACTTTTTGGGTCTAGTAGCGAGCGTGAGAATGCTACTTTTATGGAGCTGGACATTTTGGATGAGTGGAAAGGTGTTGCACAGAGTGAAACATCTTAAACAAGCTTCAAAGTGCCGCAAGCTTTTCTACCTTCCTGTTAATCAACCGGTGACATTTAGTGCCTGCACATTCTCGCACTTCGCAGAGGCCACTAAACCCTGTGACGAAATTCAAACTCCAAAGATTCCTTCACTGCTCTGCAACCATAAAGAAGTTGTCATGATTGTCAATTTAAGATCTCAGTGAATTAGCAATGAAGGTGCCGTTTCAAATAGGAACACAGATTTTTCATGATGGCTGTACGATTTTTATAGCCCAGTCTTTAAAAGTCAAAGTCTTAATGTTGTGTTATAAGATCCAGATGTGGTCTACTCTGGTATGTGATGCGTAGGCCTGAGTTGCACTCTTTATATTTATGACTCTACACTGACACTGTCAGGATTCCTTGATAAGAAATAGTCAGGTTTCCATGGTAAAAATACATACATTCATATACACAGTAGAGGAACTGTCATGTTACTTACTTTATAATCTGACTGTTTCAGATAAAGGTTTATCTCTCAAATATTCATCTGGTCCCACATATTCTGATTCATTCTGATTACTGCGTCAGTTGTGGAAAGTTAAAGGGACTACTGTTGAATGATGTAGTGTTTGAATGGTAAACGGACTACATTTAACCTTCTGGCCACTCAAGGCACTGTACTGTATTCACCTGTTCATGGTGGTGCCATACAAGATACCAACCACTGGGAGCAGTTAGTGTTAGATGTCTTGCTCAAGGACAAAGAGTTAGCAGGGTTTGAACCAGCGATTTATGGATTACGTGTATCCCGCTCTACCCACTGCACCACTGTCACCTCTTTACTTTACTGCTGTAGCACAATAGCAATATTCAAAAACCACATGGCTTTCATTTGAAATCACTACTAGCACATAAATCAGTAATATATTATTATACCACATTTATTATTACTTTAGTTTATTACTTTGTCACAATATAATAATTGAATCATGTGTCACATTGTTTTTACACTTTCATTAGACTTGCTTACATTTTAATCTAAATATATAACTATGAAAATTATCATATCTTATTTCTTTTAATATAATAAAAAATGATGATATTTTTGAAAGATTTAGCTTTATTTTTATTTTTATTTTTAAACAAGCACCTGGCAACTCATTGGGTTGGTTGACAACCTGTATTATGATGTCTCTTCACAGGAGTCTGAGCTGCCAAAGAATCACACTGCACAAGAACCTCTTTTGTTCCTACGTGCTCAACTCTGGCCTGACACTTGTCTACCTCATAACTGTGGTCAACAACCCTGAAGTTGTGGGCCAAAATCCGGTGAGCTCGGTCAAATGGTTTTCTCATTTGCCGAATGGCTTCTGAGCAGATGTTAACTATTCCCCTGTGCCATACACTGTAGAAAGTAGATCTAGGACATCCTGCTTCAAAGACATTCAATTATAATAAAATATAAAATATAATTCAGTAAGGATAATACAATAAATGTTAATAATCTTGCTCATTTAAATGAGACCCAGATGCATTCATAAAATGTGACATTCATAAAAACTGAAAATCAAAAATTGCTATAGGAGTACACTTTTTTGGACAATATATTTAAAAAACAAAATGCAATTCAGTTTTATATCAATTATCTAATTTGACATGTACCTTCTTGTGCTATATCTTTATATCCACAAACATTGCCCAGAGCATTTAGATGTTCCTGTCAGAGCGTTGAAACGCTACCATTGAAGAGCAAAGAGGCCGTTGATTTCCTGACGGGAATTCTTTAGAGCCCACGGTTTGTTAAGGTGAACATGATACATCTGTCCCTAAGGAATGTTTCTATCAGTAGTGAACTTTAATTCAGGTGTTACTTTTCAATTACCATACATAATATTGCAATCTTTTAAGCACATACGAATCATGACAATATAGCTGTAGTCCTGACATTTACTAACATCTTGTTCTGACCTGATGTTATGTAGGCATTAGCACACAAATAGACACACACATATTGCTATAGGTAGATAGCAATTAAAGGCAGGTGAGGCCGTTTAGGTGAAATGTTGTATAATGTGGTAAATCCAGGGATTAAATTGGGCTGGTACATAAGGGCTGGGCTCCAACACTTTCAGTAGGCAAACCTTTTTAAATGATGTTGCGGGAGTCTCCTGCATTTTACAAGCATCTCCCCCGCAAATAGTAAACAATCTCCCGGAAAAGCTAAGTAAAATCTAGCGGCAGCTGAATTAGCCTTTTAAAATGAATAGTCAATTAAAATATTAATGTATGTTGTGTGAAATATAAACAGACGATCAAAGATAGAAGCAAAAACAACATCTTATTTCAAACGTTGGCATAAAATCTCACAGGATCAGCCTAAACTTTGGAGCACCCACAAAGACTTCTTTGGCCAGAAAAGATACTAGAAAAAACATCTTTGACTGCTATTCTGTCATGTTTTTCTAAATCTATCTGGCACAACCTCACTGGAGTGTTTATACAGATTCCCCATCTGAATGTATCCAAGAAATATGGTGGACAGGAGCGGAAAATAGGTGGGAAAGTTGCCATTGGTTGGCACAGCCCTGATTATGAATAGGGAAGAAAACCCCCATATCATGCTCGGTTTGAGTGTCCGTGTGTCTTCTACGGAACATCTTGAAAGTTCAGCGTCAAAGACTTATGGGTCTATTCTACACTGGTTATTTAGGACTGGTGGATTTCTCTGAGGAGATTTGTTACCTCTCTCGCTATGTTATAAGGGAGAGCAGCATGGCCTGCCAGTAGCATGGGGGAGAGGAGTGACTGCCTGGAGCTCAGGTCAAACCAGGGAGGAGACCTGCTACACATTCTATAGAGCCTCCATTTGAAAGACAAATACATGCGTTCATGCATATGGGGGCCAGCACAATCAGCCACATTGTAGTGTATTTGTGTTTGATTCGTAGTAAATGCATTTAAAATGCCAAACCTTGAAACAAAAATAGATGCTATTTTATGATAACATAGCATCTATATTTTATGTGGAAACCGAGACGCAGTTTAGAGTGGACAGAAATATATTGGTCCTCTTTTATCACTTTTATCACATCCTGTGCGGAGAGTATACTACATTTTTTCTCATTATTTTTCTCATTATCAAAACATTTTAAAAGCAACCTACGTAAGATAGTCAACATGTCCAGTACGATCGCCAGGCAACAGTAAAAATGGCCTGTGTTCCAAGCATTGAGGTAAGGGTAGACAATTATTAGAGCTGCATTACAAATATGCGTATACATTGCAGATACCATCAGGCAGACAGTCTAGAGTGTATCCCTCCGAACCAACAGATCATTTGTGCCTACGAGAATTATATTACCGCGACAACGAACAAACTGGGGAACCTGTGTGTGTGGGGATGATGTTCGTAATGCTATGCTAATAATGTTAGACTACATATTGTGTAGAGCATGCACTTTGCTGATATTGTATTGTATATTGGCGAGGTGCTCAGGTGTTGTAGTGGTTTTGTTGTTATCATAGATGCATGCAATGAATGCAACTATGCTACTGTACTGTAGCCTACAAATCTGTAACAGTATGCTCTTAAGTAAACCTTAAAAACTACTGATATTCATGTCTCTGGAATTCATCCAGGTTCCTAGGGAATGAGAAGGAGACATATGAAAGGGAATATGTGAGAGAACAATAGCATATGGCTCAGAGCGAATGACAGACATGTCTGTTTAGCCATGCCATAAGAGCACTAGTAATAGCACAGACAGACCTTTAAATGATCACTGCTCAGATCTAGCTTCCTGCAACACATATTTTTAGGATTTCCTCCTCTTGCCCATTATACGCGTCTACTGTAGCTACACACCATCAAACTGAAATAATGTTTCTGCATCAGAAGCACAATCATTTGTTTAAATATGTATATGCAGAAGAGAATGTACAAATACTATTATTAGCACAAAGTGAGCAAAATGAGGGGAGCATTATTGTGATCTTTTTTGTTTGTTTTCCGTAGGGGCCTCCATTTATCTTCAGAGGGGGTAAATTAACCCTCTATTCTGGAAAAGAAAATCGGTCATATTACTTAGTGTACATTAATTAACTTGTGGCTGATTATAAAATAACGTTGTCAATAACATCAACAACAATTTCTAATAGTAATATTAACACAATTAAATCTATAATTATACTGGTTTTACCCTTCCTACAGTACGTGTGAACGTTAGAAATATGAAGGCAATGAAACATTTCACTTTGACAGAACAGTGTGTATTTATGGTCCATATTGCAGTTAAGGAGAGTGCGTATGTATGGCTAATGACTATTAATTCAGGTCTATAGATGCTCTGTACACACTGCAACTAACGAACGCCTTAAAATGGAGGTCAAGAACATTATGTGAGTTAAGCAACCAACACGTAACAACCAGGTGGCGATGGCTTGCTTACCCCTGTAACACCCCACACCCACTCTCCATGTGTCCAGACGGGCTGTAAGGTGGTGCATTTCTTCCACATGTACATGCTGGGATGCAACTACTTCTGGATGCTGTGCGAGGGCATCTACCTGCACACGCTGATCGTGGTGGCTGTGTTTGCTGAAGAGCAGCACCTGCATTGGTACTACCTCTTGGGCTGGGGTGAGTGCTGGGTGACTGGCTGAGCACCGTATAGGCTAATGTAGGGAGTAGGTATTTTGGATCATGGTCATGAACTCCCTCAAACGGCCTACATTGAAATGCATTGCGAAGGCAAGGGAATTGTTGTTGTGAGCGGTGTTCGCCACTTTGCTTGTGTGCCTATTCACGGAGCCAGGGCTGTGTAGAAGTACAAGATACTTTTTTCAAAATGCACAGAGATTTAATATATATGGTGAATTTGACAACACATGTATTATCTTACAATTCGCTTGGAATAGCTGACTATACCTTTAAATATAAATTTATATAATAACTAAATATCTACATATATATATATATATATATATATATATATATACTAAAACATATATAATAATCTATATGAACATTGACTTGGAATGGAAGTAGCCAAAAAATGTGTATAGCTGTGTTTTGGCTACTTCTATAAACCTAACCTGCAAGTACCTGTAATTAGCTTAGCCTTATTAAGTGCATACAGTATCTAGCCATTAACCTAAACCTCCATATGTTGATTGTGGTAGGAAATGGCAAGACATGTCTGTGTAAGAAAATGCTTCCAGGTTACATTGATCAGGGAAATATAAAAAAAACACTGTTCAGGGGAATAAAGGCATCACAGGATGTCTTTATTCCCTTTTTGCCACCATCTGCAGGGCACCAATGATGTGAGCAATAGTTTTCTGATAAGTGGACAGCTGAATGGCACGCCGTTATTAAAGATAGAATGATAGCCTTTCAGATCACTGTCATTTTGCGAAGCAGAGGGTCTGTTCACAAGGTCCATCTGTGGCTAATATGTAGTGGAGCAGGGCGCCATTGTGGCCTGAACATGATCCGTGCAAAAAATCGACTGTTCGTGTCTGGACTAAAATTAAAAAGCCAAAATAAGCCTGCCTCCTATAGCGTTGTTTTCATACACTGTTGCAGAAAGGATTAACTAAGGAAATTGACCGTGTAGTGTTGTCTAGCCTTTCAATAACACAATTAGGTGAGGGAAGCTTATTATTCTAGGGTAGTTGCCACAATCTATATTTTGTTTATATTCTAAGAAGTCTTTACTGTAAAACATTTACAATTTGTTTTCATGATGTGATTATATTGATAATGTCATCCATTATGGATAACACATCTTTAGACAAATCGTTCATGTTAGGAAGCAATGCCTTCTAAACAAAAGGGATTGGAATACATCTAACAATCCTCATCTGTTCACCACCTTTCTCAGGGTTTCCCTTAGTGCCTGCATCTATCCATGCTGTGGCGAGGAAGAAGTATTTTGATGATAAGTGAGTAATGTTCCCGAGCTCTGTAAATAAACAGAGCATGTTTGCACATGTGTGTGTGTGCGTTTGACTGCATCAATGCACATGTACAGTATGTGTGTGATGTGGTTTGGACTCATGGAATCAGTTTATGTGATTCCCTTGGCACGCTAGCGTGCGCACGACATGTGTGTGTGTGTGGGTGTGCGTGCGTGCGTGCGTGCCATCCAGCAGACAAAACTGACCAGACTGCATTTTTTCCCCCACCTGCAGCTGTTGGATGAGTGTGGAAACACATCTTCTCTATGTGGTCCACGGACCCATCATGGCAGCTCTTCTAGTAAGACGACTAACCTTACACATTACACGTTATTGTTAGTGGAGCTCTATTTATAGAGCGTAACAGTCTGGTTCTGGAAGTAAATTTCCCATTCATTTTCTCCATTGAGTTTTCAGATAATCCTTGTGTAAAATGTTTTAAGATTAAAACCAAGCCAAACAGCTACAAGGACGTGAATCAATGGTACATGCTCTGGTAAAATACACAAGTTCATATGATATCAACCTTTTGAAAAAAACGAAATTAAAGATTTATTCGCAATGTCACGCATAACTACAGTAGAATCCTAAAGTGTAACAGTCGTCTCTAAATGGTGGAGCTGGCTTTCCTCGTGATACCATCCTGAACTCGCAAGCTTTATTTGGCACTTCGCAGCGGTTTGGAACTCAAAGTAGTTCGGTGCTCTCTGTTACCATGGAATGTTATAAACCCCGCAAAGTCATGTCGGCTAGTGAGTTTTGCTAGCGCTGAAAAGTATGATTGTTTATGTTACAAGTATAAATAATATGTAAACTATTGTATTATACTATTATAATGGTGTAAAATACACAATATGATGACTAATTAAGAAGATGCATTTTCTGGGATTCACAATGGGATATGGGATGCGCAGTTCCTTCACTATTACAATATGTTATGTACACAGTCTTGTACCTTTGCCTTTTTTTTGTTTTAATACATTTTTTTTTCCTCTAAATCAAATTTGTTCACGATCATTTTCGTCACTGGATGGCTTGGTTCCAGGATTTAAACTCTTTAAATAAGGATTTTACCAAAAGTCAATGGAGAAAATGAATGGGTATTTCACGTGGCACCATGAGCCACCAAAAAAGTGGGCGGTCACTGTTACGCACAATTACCTTATAGTATAATTTATGCATGCTAATTGCTAATGCCAATGCTAATTTCTATTCAAAACTGAACATATAACTAATTCTGGCACAGGTCAGGTCAAACGAATCATCTATTGATAGCATAAAGTGTATCAAAGCAAAAGGAACTTCATCACAGTGTAGATATGCTGAAATGGAAACAAATAAAAGCTTCTTTCATCAGACACACTTACATCACAATACTTTCCCTTCTATAACACTGTCAGTGCTGTGTCAACAACACGGTGTCAACAACACTGTAGTCTGTGCTGCTCCTACAACAGTATCCGCTGCAGTTCTAAATGTTTTCTGTATTTGTTCGTAGGTGAACCTGTTCTTCCTGCTGAACATCGTGCGGGTGCTGGTGACCAAACTGAGGGACACCCATAGGGCAGAGTCTAACATGTACATGAAGGCAGTGAGAGCCACGCTCATCCTGGTTCCTCTGCTGGGCATTCAGTTTGTCATCTTTCCCTGGAGACCAGAAAACCGCTTGGCTGGCGAGGTCTACGACTACATCATGCACATACTCATGCACTACCAGGTAGGCACTTAATACTGTACATCCATGCATGTTCACAGTGGTTTAGTACGGTTTAGTAAGTACAGTATACATACAGTACAGGTCAATTGTAATATTAAAACGTGTGTAATGCAATGCTACACTGTCACAAATAAAACGGTCAAAATAAATGTATTTTATGATGGCATTTGTAATTTGTATACTAACTCTGGTTTAGGAGATCACTTAATATAGATTGAGGGTAAGGTTATCTGAATGAGTCATTATGTTCCTCTGCTTTCATTTCAAGGGTCTACTGGTGGCCACAATATTCTGCTTCTTCAATGGGGAGGTAAGAATAATTTCACTATTCACTGTTCAGTTGCTATAGTGACCTGCTCGTGTTGATGTCATGCGACATCTGAAATACGGTCAGATGTCAGTATGTTTTATATTTGCTTCATTGGATGTGACGGTGCACTGCAACAACTGTATAGGACACTGGGAGCTGTTCAGTCATGTACAACTGCTCATTGGCGACGGCATTATGCAGGAGGAATCCATCATTCAAGTCATTCTCAAACGTTTACCAGGTCAGAGTGTAATCCAGTGATTTTGAGGAGAAACTATTTGGCTATACATTTGGCTCATGCAAACAGACCACTGTGGCAGCAGAGAGCAGTTGGGTCACATCAGGTGAAGAAGCTTTCCAAGCCCAGCTGGAAATTCACTCTCCTTCTGTCACCCATGCAAATACTGTGTGCAGCTGTTTGACAGCACAGCGCTCATCTTTGTCTTTAGCTCTTCTCCAGAGGAATGGTGCCATTATGGTTGTGCATGAACAGTCCAATGAAACGATTGTCAGCATTAGTCTATTCAGTAAGAAAATGCGCTTCAAGGTTGAACCTTCACAATATGAAACTGTATATAATGTGCAGCACAGCCGCAAGTTTGATATTTATTATTCATTATGGTTCCTGGTTTGTTGGTTACAGGGACTGTTCAGAGTGCCCCACACAATGTCATTAGAGGCTAAATTGGGTATTTTTTTCAAATGTCCGTCTATTCTATGAAATACAATTGGGACATTTGAGATGATCCAATAAGGCATTTTCATTGCAGAACCACATCGTGTTGGACATAGAGTTATTATGAGAAGTTCCTATTTTGTTGTTGAGGGTGAAAAACAGTTTCAGGGTGTTATGCATTTGCTGGCGAGAGTTGAACAGTTGAATTTGCTATTTTTGGAACATTATTAATCAATTAATTAATAAATTAATGGATGCTTCTCAGATACAGTACTGTTCAAGTTACATTGTTTTTTAGAGAGAATGAGAGAAATGCATTTGATTGCATGAGGACAAAACAATACAGGGCTCTACAAAGCAAGAAAGGAATACAATTAATTAAAAGCACTGCATGAGGTAGATAACTATTGCAAATTATTCACCTTTAGACATGTTTTATTAATGTGAATTATTTCTGGGCCAGGAAAATTGGTCATTTATTAGCTCATACACAAGCAGAAAGAGCTCATCAGCATCACTGGATGTGCCATAAACAATCTCCACGTGTCTGGACGGATATATTCGTTGGAGAGTACAGGGTGACGCAAGCTATTTGTTAGGAGGGCAGAATATTGTTTGTTTGGCCCACCCGCATAATGATGTGTTCTGTCCATTTAATCAGGACATGGGTTCTCGGCACTGGATTCATTTCTGTCTTTTGGTTCCAGGGCCAAACTGCGTAGGCCTGCCTTGTTCGTCAAAAACGTCTTTGTTAAGTTACAGTAGGTCAGCAAAATGAGAAACTTCCGTTTTGTATTTGTGACATCAGGCAAGCTAAATGGATGTTGCAACGCATTGAGCCAATACTTGGTCTTATTACAGTAATTAATGTCCCCCAATGTCTTGATACAATTTATAGCATTAGATTATTGTTTTGCAGTCCGGCCTCAAATACCCTAGTAATAGCATGGCTTAGCTAAGAAATGAAGACGCGTAGTTACCATAACATTGTCAAGGAAATTAGCGCTCTAGTTTGTATTTCTTTTTTCAGACACTCACACTTACACCACACAATAACATTCCAGGCTCAACTTGTTTTATGTTTGGTTGAGCAAATTGAGCAACTGTGGATACGATTCCCGAAGCCAACATATACATTTACAGAATAAATATAGGCTTTGTTTCCTGCAGCGTGGCTGTAGTGTATCGTCTATACATACAGTATAGTCACTGTACAATTTATTTACATGTGAACGTTCACAGTGTTTCACATGAAATCATTGCCCTCCTTGCACCTATTGCATCCTAACTGTCCTTGAAGGGTGGATTCCTCTCTCTGTGGTCACTTTCCAATGTTCCTTCCTCTTTTGTTTAACCCACGTATTCTTTATGGAAGTTTTTCCTTGCCCGTAGGGGAGGAGCAGGTTGCTTGTTTCCATGTGAAATGTATTGCGACTGTAATGTGATTGAGGGCTATACACCGTAGACTGACTTGACTGTTCTCCCTGGCAGGTACAGGTTGCCATGAAGAGACAGTGGATGCAGTACAAGACCCAGTGGGGCCAGCGTCGGCGGGAGCACTGCTCCATGCGCTCCACCTCCTACATGGCCACCTCCATCACAGAGGTGCCCACCTTCATGTACCACCACGACTGCAACAGCGAACACTTGAACGGGTGCCACGCCGACGACTCGGAGGTGGTGGCGCTGAAGGCGGGGGAGACGTATGCGTGAGCCTGTGGGAGGACGAGGACAAGGGGGATGTCAGCGGGAAGGTGCCAAGGGTCTAGACGGCCGTGTCTCACCTACTGAGATGTTGAGGTACGGCCCCGGATTATGAAGAAGAGCAGGCAGAAACATGCGGACATTAACTTAGGCCGACGAAGGCCGACAGCTCTGTGTAGCCGGGACAACCTGAGAAGCGATGACTTGGCGTTCTGGAAGGAGAACTTCAGGAAGGAGACGTACTAAGAGACATTCTGGAGGAGACTTAATCGAGCGAGACATTCTGGGAGGAGATGTTTAGGAGATATTCTGGAAGGAGACTTTCTGGAAGGAGAAGCTCAGGAAGGAGACTTAATGGAGCGAGACATTCTGGAAGGAGATGTTTAGGAGACTTTCTGGAAGGAAAAGCTCAGGAAGGAGACATACTATGAGACATTCTGGAAGGAGAGGTTCTAGGAGACGTTTTAGGAGACATTCTGCAAGGAGACTTTCAGGAAGGAGAGGTTCTGAAGGGAGACATTCTGGAAAGAGATATTTTAGGAGACATTCTGGAAGGAGAGGTTCTAAAGGGAGACATTCTGGAAAGAGATATTTTAGGAGACATTCTGGAAGGAGAGGTTCTGAAGGGAGACATTCTGGAAAGAGATATTTTAGGAGACATTCTGGAAGGAGAGGTTCTAGAAGGAGACACTTTAGGAGACATTCTGGAAGGAGACATTCTCGAAGGGAAGGTTCTATATGGAGACATTTTAGGAGATGTTCTAGAAGAAGGGAGTGATTGAAACACAACACTTCTAAGCTGCTAAAACTGAGCTGGGGTCGGGTTGTGATGTCAGAGACCCAACTGACCCAAGTAACGCTGGGGCAGGAAATGTGTTGATCTATGTTCTTTCTTTCTTCAGGGTGATGATGTCATTCACGGCGATGTCTTGATTATGAATCACAGGAGTATAAAGGTGGGAATTGTAATGATTATGTTCCACTTCACCTGCACCCAAGGGTACGCTGCTCGCAGGTACACAAGCATGTACCCTGTGTGAACTAAGCTGATTACTGAACAGGCACACGCACTCAACGCAGGAACCAACTAATACACACACACACACTAACACCTGCACGCACAGGCATGCAGGTAATGTACTCTCCAACAGCCTCATTTTGTGCCATGAGAAGTCAAAAGGCCCCGTGTACCTGAAGCTCTGGAATCATGTACATAATGTCTGTTCAGCAGGTCTTGTTTCAGAAGAAAATAGATTTTGGGTCTTTTTTTAATGTTCAATCCTCGCCAGCTCCTAAGTACTTGTTGACTGTGCATTCCTGACTGCTTTGCTATTTGGCAGCTGATGTATTTGTGCCATTATCAAACATCACAGGGCTGATAAGCTAAAAAAACAAAATAAATGCTAAATATACAAAAACATAAATAAATAAATAATTGTTTTAAGTTGTAAGCCTTGTGACTTGTGTTGCTAATTCTAAACTAATGATCAAACTTTTCCTTCAAGATTTTTTTCAACAATTATTTTTTCAACAATTATAAAATAACCTGGTCATTGACAATTATAAAATAACCTGGTCATTGACATAGTATTCTATATCTAACTGGTTATGTTAGGGCTCACAATACAGGAATAATACTGGATGTAGGCTTTACTGGATGATGTACGCGTGTGCATACTGCAAGCAAGTTTAATTATGGAGGACATTAAACATTGTTCATCAAAAACATAACACTGTTTTTACACATTGTTTACACTGTAGATCTACAGTTATAATCTATGACAAAACAAATTCTCACTTTCTTATACTGTAAGTTTACCAAGTAACAAGTAGAATGTAATAGGGTCCTGCTTTTACAAAATGTAAATGTGAAGGGAAGATAATTTGATAGCAACCCTTTCAGTGCATATATACATAATCAAAAACAAGATGGCCTCTTAATCTCTACCCATTTTCCAGACATTTTTCCATAAAAAAGTTTTTTTTTTTTATTTCAGATAAGGAGAAAAATAATGTAGAAAAGCTGTCAGACACAGATAAGTGTAATCTAATGACAGAAACAACATTTCACTAAAGTCTATTTAAATTAAATCAACGAAGCCTTACATCAGTTAAAGGGTTTTATAGAACATCCAAGGTATGTCCATATACACTTGTTACGCACGCTTCCCTGAGGGGGACGCATGTAACACCCTGCTACACATGAACCCCCATGGACTGGGGCAGAGGAATGGCTGTCGTGGT
>JAODUE010055243.1:0-17379 GCA_027564755.1 Amblyopsis hoosieri | reverse complement strand
AAGGGGTAAACACAAAAGCACAGTCTATAAAGCCGGTGAATGATTAGGGAACAAGGAACAGGTGTGGAAGGCCCTGACTGCCACCTGTCGCAGATCGGCTATCAGTACTCCGGGGGCGGCGCGCGAGAGCGTGCCCGACCGGAGGGCACATCCCCGCCGCGGGACGTCAGCGTGACAAGCATACAATAATTTCAAAATGTGTGATTTGTTATGAAAATTAGAAAGATTGACAGAGTTTGTGTAGTTTATTAAAACAATTATAAAAAAAGATATTTCTTTTTTTTTATTATTACAGTATATAGTGACTTGATGGCCAAAGGTAAAATGCATTTTGGGGGGTATTGACGTTTTTGGAGCAAGTTATAAAGCACTAGGTCAATATGACCCAGAAGAGTGGCAATGGGGTGGTTCAGAATAGGCCACAACCTCGTCAGAACAACTGCCAACAAATGTGTCAAAATAAATAATCGGAATATTGTTCTGAAGTATTGTTTCTTTTATTCTTTCTTTTCTTCTTTTCACTCCATCTCTAGACAGTATTGACAACCCTCTCACTTGACTTTGTGTCACTGAAACCTTTTTCTCTGAACAGGACGTGGGTCTGACAGCTAGCCCTCTACTGCTGTGCAGCCATTTCATTAAACCTCACATACCTTAGGCGTCCTGAAATTAAATGTATTATTATTATTATTATTATTATTATTATTATGATGTAGGGTAACAGCTGAGTATAGTATTTGACAGGTAGGCCATCAGAACACCAGCGGAGATATACTGAATGTATTTAGAATGTTACCCTTACTCTTATTGCTCTAGACTGGCTGAAGCCTGGTATACACTCATCTTTGGCTGTACCACACCAAAGATGACCATTGGTCATGCCTCCAAAACGGTGTTCATACGTGCACAGAGAGAGCAGTTGTCACAGTCCTGCGACCAAAGATAACCTGGGGCAAAATTATGACTGCTGCTAGGACCATATAGCAACATGCAGCATGAAATGATGCACCCATCACCACCCAAAATGGAAGTCAAACAGGCTCCATATGTGTCCAGGTTCATGGCAGTATCCTCCTCTATAAAATATAGCTGGACTGTTCTCAAAGTAAATAGAAGTGTTCAACAAACAATTCCAAGGCATGCCTGTGATCACTACATTATAATGTATATCATATAATGAAATTATCCTGTTGTTAGGATTAGCTCTTATAACGTTTAACCCTCTTGTTGTTGTGTTGTGTACATTCATACATACTCACGTGCATACAGTTCATACCTGTTTAATAGCTCCACGTTACAGTGTGGCTTGCCAAAAGCGTGTGATTGTTGACATCTGTGAATACTGTCTGGTTTGGATGTGAACAACTACGTCATTGTAAACGACTACCAACGTAGAAAGCTATCAATTATAGCCAGACAATCTGTTCTCTGCTGCTGCTGCTGTTGCTGAACAGGGCATTTGTTGCCTGTAATGCTGTGCAGCCCAGTTTTAAAACACACGTCTCCTTATGTAGGGTAACGACTGAGTATACATACAGCCCACAACCTACTATACATACAGCCGACAACCTGGTTACCTACATGTATTCAGAGTAGGGCCACTTCACCGTAGTCTAAAAAATGTATAGTGTGGTACTACAAACACCACATACTGTACTGTATAAGTAGCATTTTGTCTACTATTACGTTTTATAACTCATAGAATCTCAATGACATCACCCACTTTTCAAACAGCTGGTAATGTAGTTTTTGCACTATGTGGGTGATACTTTAGAGACCAAAACAACCCCTTACAAACATAATGAAATGAATTTGTTGTTTTATGTAAACCTTCTCCACTCCAACCAGCCATCTGTTCGCTGTAGTCTAATTGACCAGTCGTATTAGGGGCTTACAGGACATTGTAAAATACATTGTAGTGACTTTCACACACAAGGATTCCTGCAACCAGACAAAAAGGTCAGGCTGAGTCAGGCTGCTGCAGTCATTTATCACTCCTCTGTTGCACATGCTGGACTGGACGTAACATCTGCCAAGAAAATGCTGGGTGTCATACACTCTTCACTCACCACAGCCTACAACCCAGAGACACAACTAACACAACCCCTGATATAAAAGATGCTGACTTTAGCTGGTATATACTGCAGTGTAGACAATATCCAATGTGTTCATTCCGTTCCTGGAGATCTGTCAATTTGTCCGTACATGTAAGTGCTTAACAATTACAACTACTTAGATTTTTCAATAAAAAAAAATACTAGAACAAAAAGTGCCTATTAAAAACGTTTTTAATGTGATGATTGCACACAGATGATATTTACTGACTGATGAAGCTAAACCAAAACTAAACTCTTCAACTACCACAACTGCCTTTCCTCTTCACAGTTCTCAGCTATAATGCCACCTGGTGTACATTATAAGTAATGTTTCCTGAGGTCAATTAAAAAAGTCTTGTTCTAATTTTAGAACATCTCACGTGTGTCAGTATTAACGCATTTTCTATTATGCAAAAACACCTGAGAACAGTCTATACATCCCTAGAGGCGTACAGCCATGTTGTTGCTGAGACACACAGCCTGTAGTAAATGGTGTGTGTCTTAACCGTTAAACCCTGTCCTGCATGGGAAATATGCCAGGGTGGGTCTCACAACATTCACCATGTTCATCAGCAGCCATGTAGAAAATACATGGGCACCCAAGTAAGCGACTTGGACTTACATTTCTTACAAATAGATTTCAGACTCGACATAAATGTGTTGGGGAATTCAATGTATATACAGTAATGCATTACATTTGTTTGAATGACTGAATGCCCTGCGTTAGGAATCAACACACTCTTTTAAAAAGACAAGACCGATGGGCCTGTAAATAAAGAATAATATATATCCAAGAATGTTGGGGAAAAAAACTAAAGATGAGTGACAATGTTGAGCTTCCTGAGACACCTGAGCTACTGCAGTGTAGTGAGTGGCCCTAATATGTCGACACAGGACCATCACCAATTACACTAGACTTAATAATTTGCTCCTCCCTGTTGTACGCTTTTATCCTTGCTAAAATACTGCCTTCACTGAGATTATAGTCTGGAAAACCTGCTTGCATTCATTCACAGTCAAAATTAACCAGAGGTCTACGCCCAGTAAGAGGAAAGGACTGCCAACAAAGGAGGCAATGCCTGTGAAGTATCACTTTGAGTTTGGTGACGCTAAGCTAGTTAAGTTAAGTTAAGCTTGTAGCTTGTACAGGCTAGCTTTTTGTCTAATATCTTCAGCATTAATAAAGTACATCCCTTGATAAATCCATCATCATTCACATCTATATTTGTATCTCGTAGATGTATTCTGTGCGTGCATTTGATGAATATACTTGGAATCATGCAGTGTGTATGACATGATTATGTTGATGCTGCTGTTCTTGCAGCTCAGACAACCGATGATTTAAATCCAACTTCCTGTGATCGTTGTCTGTGTGACACTACCAATTTTTCAAAATAGCATGTGGAAATGTAGGAATTGCATGTCTAAAAACAACTGTAACTGTGATGATGCCCTTTCATTTCAATCTCTATTTATTTATTTATCTATTAATTTAATTTGAACAGTTAAATGGTGATCAAGGCCCTGTCACAATTGCACAAAGTAACATGGTCCAGATGGGCCAACCCAAGGTGTCCTGTGTTGACTGGCAGAAGGGAACAGGGGGTCTAGAGGACACTGCGCCTCAGTGTGTAGTAGTTATACATCTATGTACGTATGCACAGAAGGCAGTGAACCTGCCTTGCCTGGACACAGGCAAGCAGCTACGGCTACTGCTCACCCAGGTGAGCCCACATGGAGGCCGGGACATCTGGCCACCTGTCCTGCTGCAGCGGGCTGACAGGAGAAGGGAGAGAGGTGAGGCAGAGGTGAGGAGGTGTAACACAATGTAACAACCACACACACACACACAAAGAAAGAAATATAGAGTCAAATGGCATGTACTGTATATACAAATTAACTTAAATTCATACTGCATTTGGAAGTGAAGGGACATTTGAACCTCCTAAACCATGTTCAATGGTTTTTACCTCGCAAAAACATGCCTTTGAATGTTGGTTTGGTTTCTGCCGTTCTGATACTCTTAGAAAGCTAATTTTGGTATTAAAATATAGATAACCCCTGAGAGATTTCAATTCAGTTTAAATACCCCATGTGGATGACACTGCTCTTTAGTAAATAAAGCTAACAAACAGCATAAATAAAAAATAATAATTTTTGCCTGACATAATGATATTTATATAATTGAATACTTTATTGTAATTATGCATCTAAACCCCTTTTAGACTATAGAACTACAGTACAATAAAATAATCTGATGAATATATGTGTCAAGGATTAGGCCATTGTGAGTGAACAATATTTATGTGTTTTATTATAGAAAGTCATAATATGTTAAATGTGTGTGCTAGTTATAAATCAGATATAACTCCAGAAATATACATATATGCTTATACATGCTATTATTTCATTAATATATGTATTAATCTACATTCGGAGCCAAAAGTGTTTATTCTGTTTTATTGAGATTTTCCATCCGGAGCGCGTTCAGACGCAACTCCAAGAATCTAAAATGGATGCTCGATTTCTCGAGGTGTGAATGGCCAAGTTTGACAAATGACCCCTTATTTTGAACATTTAAATCTGGGGAAGAAGGGGAATGTAGTTTTAGATGCAGTGTAGTCTTTTGCAGACTGCATGCCTCACTTTTAGATGCCAATGACATCTCATAGAACTACATCTCCCACAGATATTGCCGTCCAAAGCAAAATAATTTTCACAAGATGGAAGAACAGAATTACGTTCTGAGAATACTTTTATTAACTTCTTCATCCCGAGCTTCACCGCGGGCGGTGTCGCACCCCCCAATGCCCATTTGTTAAAATACTTGTGTGGTTGCTATTAATTGCTATTAATGGATTGCTATTATTATCGCCTAGACTCTCAGCTATCAATATAATATAACAATCATTGCCCAGTTTAAACCACATTTCAAAATGGAAACCGATTAAAGCCCATATCGCAAATTGCGTGTGCAAATATCACATTGTGTACGTCGACACGCAGGTACATAGCGATCTTTATCATGTCACGCAATATAAACATATTATACACCATCCGATAGACGACACTCGCATTAGTCTAACCATAGTATGTTTCCAAATACTGTTTTCAAAGACTGAAACAGCTTATAAAGTTCGCCGATACTAATTTCGTTTTTTCAAATTAGAAACATCACACTTCGTCTTACCTTTGTTGAGTTTCTTGAGAAAGCTTGCCTTGGTTTGACCCAAAACCTCTTAAAAATGATATTCCGTTTAACCTCTGTTAAATATTAATTTGGATCAAATTAAGTGAAAATTTTACAATTTACACTCTTTTGCAGTATAATTACTCTAAAGGCGGTAACTAATTAGTTATTGCTAAAAGTTTAAAGGATCATTGTCAGTAAAACTAAAATGCATCAGTGAAAGCACCGTGTGTTTGCTGCTGTATGTATGCTGCACAGAGGGCCCTGTCAGCCCAGCAGGAGTCCAAGGTGACTATTTGCATTGTGTCACATAAGCAGCATCAGGCCAACATGCTTGGCCCAGTCTGCAGCTGACATTGAAGTCAGAGGGAAGGTCAAAGATGATTCAGCAATTTACTCACAAACATGAAAAAGTGCAAGGACAAACATTAGCCATTTCTTAACCTTAGAGGTTAATTGTTTTCTTAACTACTTTGAGGGTCTGAAGCCATTTACTGTTACAAGTTAATGAAGCAACTGATCAAATATTACCCTAATTTATAATAACATAGTCAAGAGAGAGCGAGATTATTGATATATCTAAGTAATATGAAGCTCCTTGTATGTAGTGTTTGTGAGAAAGGTAAAATATATAAAATAAAGAAGACACCAGCTCATTGCAATAGAGAGATATGACTTTATTTAGAACAGAAGATAAACAATCATATAGCTACAGCTATGCTACTCTATGAAACACATCCCCTTCAAATCCCTCCATCTAGATTGAACAGTTCAACACTTCAAGCCAATAGCCATAGAGGTGGAGCCATGGCTCAAGGAGGCGGGGTTACTTGTCTAGGGGCAGGGCTACAGAGTACAGTTGGCCTCCGGAAAGAGACGACATTTAGCTACTGTCAGGTAGGTCTCCACCTGGGTACAAAGCAATAATCACAATGAAATGTATAGATATTACAATTTGTATTTTCTTTCTTTTAGGAAACTAAAAGCAAACAAGAGGAAAAATACAATAATGATAATAATAATAATTATAATAATGAGATCACCACCTTGTGCATGTCTTTCTTGAAACAGGACAGAAGCTTGTAGCTTCTACGTTGGTAATCCTGTTCTCCTCCGAGACTGTGATAAAATGACCCAGGAGAAATGTGGCTGCTGTCCAACTCTGGTAAAGTCTCTCCAGCTTCCTGGGTCACCTGTAAACATACCACATGAATGGATGGATGGATGAATGGGTGGGTGGGTGGATGGATGGGTGTATAGATACAATGGATGGGTGGATGGATCGGTGGGTGGGTCTAAGAATGGGAGGGTGGGTGGGTGGATGGATTGATTGATTGATGGATTGGTTGGTGGGTCTATGGGTGGGTGGGTGGATGGATGGATGGATGGATGAATGGATGGATGGATTGGTGGGTTGGTCTATGGGTGGGTGGGTGGATGGATAGTTGGATGGGTGGGTGGATAGATACAATGGATGGGTGGATGGATGGATAGGTGAGTCTATGGTTGGGTGGGTGGATGGATGGATAGATGGATGGATGGATGTGGATGGATGGATGGATAGATGGATGGGTGGGTGATCATGTTTATACCGCAATCAGCAGCTCAATTCCTGTCTTCAGTTCAGTGATTTTCGGGGTGATCTGATTCCTAAGGGCGGGTCCGGCAGCCATAGCACGGTTGGGGAATTCCCAAAACTCGATCAGACGATAGCAGATCGTCAGCAGTTTCATGACCTGGACGCGACAAAACAACAAGACAAGCTGCTTCAAAGAGACTAGACCCGAGTAACAGGACAACAGATGGCATCCAGTCTTTAACAGAAAATAATCAGACAATAGATAAAAGCAGATAAAAATAAATCATATAAAAAAACATGGACACCAGTTTCAACACCTAGGTTATATTAAATGTTTATGCAGTAGATGATCCTCATCCCTGTAGTTCGGAAAAGTAAAGATGTGTATTTACAGAGCTGAGTTGCGTTGCATGCTTATCGATGGGGCTGATGATGTCATCCGAGTTACAAAAATCCTGCATTTTATTCATCTGCCGTTGTTCCTCGATCTGGAGGGAGCTTTGCTACAAACACAGACCGTACACACAGACACAGATAAAACATAATCTTACAAATGATAGTGTAAGATTTTGTTTGTGTAAATGTGTGTATGTTTGTGTGCGTGCGTGCGTGCGTGTGTGTGTGTTACTCACAAAGTCGTTGAATATCCTCTCGGCCAGTAGATGAAGGTTTGTGACTCTGTTCACCGCGATGGAGAAGAGGCGTTTACTGTCGGCCAGAGACTGACCGCTACAACCGCACAGCACACTGACGACAAGCACTGACAGCAATACACACCCTGCACCCACACACACACACACACACACACTAATGTTACACCAGAAATAGGGACACATTGTGCATCTGAAGTGCACGACACACACATACACTGAAGCCAACATATACGAATAGACACTGTACACGCACACACACACCATACACACTAGACACACACGACCACGCCGTACATACACACAGACCAAGAAACCAACGCTACACACACATATGCACACACACAATAGGTACACACAGTTTTCTGAGTGCCTCCACATTATACTGTGTTGATGAGGGATCAACGACCCTTGACCCCTGTGTTACCTCTATCCATGGCTGGTGGATGTTCTAAAGTCAGAGTTGATTGCTACAGATGCTGTCCTATGTGTTGTCTATGATTGGAGTGTCTCAATGATACCAGCTCTCAGTTTTATAGCACAAAATATAATGATTAAATTCATCGCCATATAAATGTGGCATACGTGGCAAAACACAACACCTGATTTTAGTTGTTTTTGTGGCAATGTTGTGATCCATGAATACAAATGTGTTATTGATCTCTGTTCTGTCGTGGATGGGTCATGCTCAATCTATTCATCTCTTCCCTGGTGTGGAAACTGTCCTAGATACACATGGAGTAGGCTGATATACACAGCAGGTTCATGAAGGATTCAGCACTTTTGACACTGAACCAAGCAGCAAAGTGACATGAGTCACAACAAACATTTAGCAGCCATTTTATACCTCCAAAATGCTAAAACCAGAAACAAAACTAAATTCATCCATTGACAATCTGGTAAAGTGAAAAAGGCATTTAAATGTAATCAGAAATTTGAATATACAGTACAATTATCAAAATATAATCAAATATTCTGTACCATTAATTAACATCAACCTTATAAATGCATGTACGTGAAGTTGCTACACAGATTCCTAATGCAGGTTTTTCTCCCATTTATATACAACATACTTTTACTCATGTTGTGACTTTAAAACAGTTTATCCATAATTTCATCTTCATGGATTTTTTATATTTAACTTTTTATTGTATGTATTTTAATTATTGTACTACTGTGCTTGTATTTTGTTAATTTTCTTTTTACTAAAGAGTGTGCACTACAACCAAGCATTTAATTGTGTTATATGACATCTCAATAATTAACATCTCAATAATTAACTGTTGTGTGTAACCGGACAATATATACGGTATAATTCAACTGAAATTAGTTAAAATTAGTCCCTTCCCCAACATACAAAACAGGACATGCATACGTTGTCATGTTCTTCTTATGTGTCATATTTTTCATGTGTTCCCCAAAACAATATAACACTGAGAGTTTGTTATTGTTTCTCTTGCAATATGTAGATGTATGGAAATACAATAGTGACAAATGTCCTCAGTGTAAATTGACATGTTGAATTATGTGACTTGAATACAACTTAACATTGTTTTAATTTTTCTTTTCTTTTTCTTAGTTTTTTTCTTAGTTTTTTTCTTAGTTTTTATTTATTTATTAATTTTTGTTGCAATTTGACAAATTGAAAATAAAATAATGTAATAATGTTTCTGTTGCTTAATTTGGTTCATTTCATTATTATAAAAGCTTTATTATTTGGTAGGTGTTAAATCTCACAAATTGAGATAGAAAAGATCTGGTTGATATTTAAGTTTAGAAATTCAGGTCATAATATTCACCATCCGGGTATCGCAGGAAGAGCAATGGATTATTGATACACTACTGTATACTGATACACTGTAACCACAGGTTCAGGTTGAAGTCAAGTTCACATCGTCCTGTGATACCCAGATGGTCAATGTTAAAAGCAGAGTTTCTCTATGAATTTCTCTACCTGAATTTCTGAAGCTGAATTTGTATGGTTCATTCACTTAATTACTTGAATATTACAGAATAATAAAGATTGTATTTTGAATTAAACAAACAAATTAATGCATCTTAAATGCTGTTTCTATTTTGATTTTTTCAAGATTCAATCCAGAATTATGGTTTTCTTGTAACTCAACAAGTGTTATGTTCAGTGATATGGATATTTATTTATTTGCACAAAATTATTAAAGTACAGTACAGTAATTATTATACATAGGCCAATACATTATGCATTGTAATATTGTGAAATGTCAATATATAGAAGCTTTTAAAATACTAAACCTAATTATAAAATATTACATTTCACACTAACAAAAAAAAAAAAAGTGTTCTGCCTGGTGCAATCTCATACCGAGGCACCATGGGACAAAGGCAGGACATTTTGTGACTTCACTACAGTCTATTGAGGCCTGGACGCAAGGATGAATAAGCAACATATTTCCATTCAGATGGCATAAGCCACGTTAACAAATCATCAAATCATTCAGCCGAGGTCAGTGATTTTTAAACAAAAGCCTGTTTATAGCAGTGGCAGTAATGGCTGATTAACTAATTTTAGTAGAGTACTCTCATCCATACAAAATATGGGGCCGTATTCTAGATCGTGTGCCTAGCTGATGTAGGCTGTATAGCCATACAGCTGCCCTCCCTCAATCTTTGAATAACTAAAAGAAGAACATACAATTATTTAAACACAATTGAAAATATATGTACATTATATTTTATAAAAGATTATACAGATAGATATACAATACATTTTCTTAAACATAGCCTACACAATTTTATCATCTCGTGACTCCTGAAGCCATGAAGCATATCGCGAGCTATCTCTTTGACAGCCACATGGTCTTGTAATGAATATGTGCAATAGCGCCAGCAGAGGGCAGCACAGGGTTATAGAGTGTCCGGAGAGCTAGCAAGGGAGAGAGACACTAGAATGTATGTGTATCTGTCTGGGGACGTGGTGGATATGTCCTAGTCCAGCAGCTGCTGGGATATAAGAGAAGACATCCTCTGCTTATACTGAACTAAAATTAGAACTATCTCCTGCCCTCTCTCTCTGTGTGTGTATGTGTATGCACGCACAACGCACGTGTTCGTGATAGATTTGACATTTCTCTCTCAGGTCAACTGGGGATTAGATCACACATACACATCTAGATAAAATGATGGGGAGTTTGTGGGGAGAGGGAGTTGAACTTCGAACTTTAATGTGAAATTATAGAGCAAGTGTCTCTCAAGTTCTTTACAGGCAGATAGCTCTATTAGTGTAGAATTACGAACATAACACATTGTATGTGCCAAATATGTGGGAAAATATCTCATTGTCTGAACATATAGTAAATAAAAAATTGTGGTTAGTATAATGTACAACCACTAAACACTGCATGGTCCTGTACAAAATGAACAGAAAATGTAAAACGTTGTTTGTTTGAGAAGCACTGCAGCACTCTAGCAACGGAACACCATGATTACAATTCTGAATGTCTTTCTAAATACTTTATTTTTAAAATACAGTTTGACAAATTATGTGAATATCTCCTCACGTTCTGCTAGCTGTCCATTCTGTGTGCACACTGAAAAATAACCAGGGCCCTGGCATTTACACAGCCCTGGCTCTGTAAATGTGAACAAACAAAGTGGTGCAGACCGCACCACACAACACTATCCCAGCCTTGGCAATGCATGTCCAATGTGGGGGCAGAGCTTTTGAGGGAGCACTGAAAGAAGAGGTGTATTTGTATTGATGTTGAGTATCTTTTTCCAGCATTGCTTAGTCTACCTTTTATTTCTAATACAACACACATCAAGTATAGGCCTACTATACATAGTTGTCATGTTAACCTGGATTAATTAAGAAACTTAAACATTAGTGTGCTGAACTACTTGAAAGCAGAATTTCATCAGTAGCTGTGTAAACCTTTTAAACTTTAATAAATCACTGCTCAATTTAAAGAAGAACATACAAATACATCTGAGACACTAAAGCCATTAACTAAATGTGCCACAAAACCTCTTCCATTGAGAAAAAAAAAAGAAAGAAAGAAATATATCCCAACATACAAAATGTGTGAATTCACAATAAAAAACAAAGACTGAACCAATAAATAAATACTTCTAAAGCAAAGGATATGTGCCAAATGATGTGTTTAGAGCTATGATATCTTATTTTTCCCCAGCCTCTGTTTCCACTGTTTTCCACTTGTTCAGAGCTGATTGTAAAATCAAGTGTACAAGAAAATAATCTCACCTAGATAATTGTTTTATAAACAAGTTTAACTGGTGCTATGATAACACAATATTATCATTTTGGTAACACAATTTGTTAAATGTACTACTCATTTATTACTCAATGGTTACACCATATTGGTTTAATTATACCTAAGTTTTATTACACCTAAATGTTTTATACATAGTTAATTTTATTTTGTTCCAAATTGTGTTCTAAATAAGAATAAAATATAATAATAATGTACCAGAATTTTACTGTTATTACTAACAATATGGTGCTAAATTAAATTCAGTACAATGTTTTAAATAATGTTATAACAAATCATTATATTTCATTATACTGTACAGTTCAGTATAGCTAATATAATCTGACTCAATGTACATTGCTTTATTATTACATACCTTTCATTAAGACTACTTACTACATAGTAGTCTTGAAGTTCAGATAAATCTCTATGTAGAAAAAAAAGATTAACGCTAAATGCTACATAGTCAATTTATCTTAATTGTCATTTCTGTTTAACAGAATCACCTTCTAGTAATGTTCTGTACCTCAGTGCATGCTGGCTGCCACTATACTGTAGGAGCAACATCCCAGGGTTCACAGTAGTCACTGACATGTTTGACAAACAGAACTGGTCCTGTAATGGAAGACCCCTGGCCTTGAACCAGATATTTCTACAGTAGGTAGAGTACTCCTGTGGACAGTGGTAGGGATACAAGCCATGTGCTCTGCATGTTGGACAGCTTTAAGGAAGTGGCTCTTAAAAAGGGGGCCGCTGACAAAGGTTAGCTCACACTCCCTAAGAGTGCAACCCTACAGAACCTTCCAGAGGCACAGCCGAGGTCAGACCATGGACTCCCTCAGGTCTTCATCTGGGAGCAACAAGGGGAAGGTGGGGGGGGAGTGGAGAAGCACTTCATTCTGAAGCTTCACTCTGGTGTGTGAAGGGCACGGAGGGTTCGCTGTGCTGTGTGGAGTGTGTGTGTTGGTGGTGTGGTGCAGGACGAAGCCTTTTCTCCGGAGATGTCTCCGGTAAGCTCTCTGTATCACGGTCGCAGCCATTTCCTCCTGCTTTCTCCTCAGTGTTGTGCTGATTGGCTCATATGACACCTACACCCAAATCATTATTCATTATTAGTATTGCTATTATAAATAAAACCATCAAGACAACGTATTAGTATGGAGCTTCCAAACTAAATATAAATAATAAAGAGTAGTATAGGAATTAATAAGGATCACAGTGGAAATGAATATCATACCTTAGATGGGTTGTTGGCCATGAATTTCTCCTCCATACTAGCTTTCAGAGAATCTATGCCTCCTGAATCACCCAAGACCTATTCAAGACAACATTACTTGTATCTTCACATAAGATGTGATAAGATATCTTAAATTAAGTGCACATTTACTAAAATTAAGTCACTATATAAGCCATTTATATTAGAAACAAGTCCAACTAGATTTTAAATCTAAAAACAAAATGATCACACTAAGTTTTGCAGCCAATAGGTTTTCTGAGGTGTCTTTAATTATTTATACATTACACTTCACTGTACTGTGATTTTGACTTCTGGCATCAATTTGTTATTGATAGCATAGCTGCAGCAATTAGCTGAGGACGAGACTTAGTTTCAAAAAGGATGTTTTGTTAGCCAGTTGTAAATTCTGGAAGGCTCCGTTATCCAATCATATTTACAATGCATTGGCCTCACTTCCTTCTAGATCAAATATCAAATGTATCCATGGGCTCTTAGCGTGTGTTTCTTCACACTATTGCCGTATTCAGAGTACAGTATACTGTAACCATATTAAGTGACTGAGTACCTCAGTAGTGAGTGCCAGTAGTATGTCCAGACAGTGGATCTTGTCTCCAGGGACCAGAGGCAGATCCATATGAATTAGTTTGATGGTGTTGGGTTTAGGAATCTTCAGAGGATCCGCCAGAGTGTCGCAGAAGTCTGACAGCATGCTTCAAAACAGAATAAAGATGTCACTGAATTTCTGCTAAATGTGACTAGTGGAACATTTCTCTTCAACCAGATATGACCCTGTAAGTGCACTTGTTGAAGGACAGCCACTGATCACAGTACATTTCACAGGACACAAAATCCAACCATTTCTATAATAGTGTTAAAATAAAGAATCAATAAATATATAAAGCCGAGTATAAATATTGTTATTATCTGTAAAGGTCTTGCCTGTATGATATGAACTGTGAGGCGTCTGGGTCAAACTTCTCCCAGGTTTCATAGAACATCTCAAAGTCATCTTCACACAGTGGATCGGCGCTCTCCTCCGTGGCCACGTTGAAGTTCTCCAGGATGATGGCTATGTACATGTTGACCACCACCAGAAAAGACATGATGATGTAACTACAGAAGAAGACTATGCCCACCCCGGGGCTCCCACAGTTACCCCTGACCTCTGAGCCCGGGTTCTCCACGTATGGGTCACAGTCGGGCGGCCCGCTGTTCAAAATGGGGTTGAGGAGGCCGTCCCATCCGGCGGAGGTGGTGATCATGAACAAGCAGATGATGCTGTTTCCAAACGTCTCAAAATTGAACATGTCGTCGATCATGCCTTCCTTCTTCACATAGGCAAAGTTGGACATGCCGAAGATGGAGAAAATAAACATGATGAGGAAGAGAAGGAGGCCGATGTTGAAAAGGGCAGGAAGTGACATCATCAAGGCAAACAGCAGCGTTCGGATGCCCTTGGCCCCGCGGATGAGGCGGAGAACGCGTCCAATACGAGCCAGTCGGATCACACGGAACAGAGTGGGCGAGACAAAATATTTCTCTATGATGTCGGCGAGAACTAGGCCTGCAGAGAGGGAAATAACAACTGCAATGACAACAGCATTGCTAATAGTGAATGATAATACAATCCTATAGAGCACCCACCAACAACGGACAAGATGACCACGATGAAGTCAAAAATGTTCCACCCCACAGCAAAGAAGTGCTGTCTCAGAGCAATGAGCTTTAGACTGCACTCGCTAGTGAAAACCACGATGAAGATGAAGTTGACCCAGTAAAGAATGAACTCCTTCTCCTCGCTCTGCTCATCTGTTTCCACCATCATGGTGATCATGTTGAGGCAGATCAGCACCATGATGAAGATGTCAAAGAACTGTGTGGTCACCAGGTCAAACACAAGGCCCTGGAACCTATTCTGTTGACAGAAAAACACATGGAGATCACAAAGCTAGACATCAGTCTAGCCCAAGTCCAAAAATAACCTAAAAATTACTTCTACACAAAGACAAACAAATCAGTTAATTTAGCAGCTCAGTCTCATGAGATCGACGTCAAAGGGTGACGCTTACGCAAAAGGGTTATAGGTCACAATAAGACGAATAAAAATTTTGTAAAATGTTGGATGATTTTCTTGCTAAAACTGTCGACTGTTCTAGGTACATTTAATTGTAAACTGAAACGTCAAAAGGGCATTTTCCCAATGTAATCGCACTTGCTATTGGGTTGGTAGGTGTAGCGGTGTCATCAAGATTTGGAAAAATTGCCTAATACAGGAGCAGACGCTATTGCGATCGGGATTGTCCAAATGGGGCCCAGGGGTAGGAAATGGGTGGTCTCTGTAATGACTCACAACGGTCAAAGGGGGGCTCCACCAGCTACCACCAGTTCACCCAAGCCTGCTCTACAAGAAATAGGAACCAACTTAGATGTCAGATTTGAGGAGTGGGAGAGACCTCTGAAATACCCGTTACCCAATCTGGGAGACTTCAATTGAAAATTTTCCCAAATGGAATAGCATTTTATTCAACTTCCATCTGTCTGTCTGAGTTTTGCAAGGGTCCCGACGACAGGGTGAGGTCAGATAGAGTAGAGGGGCGCCGGGGAAGGGAAAAAGACCCCTGTCCGTCAGTTACAACTCAGCAGTCACTAGCAGGTCTTATATCTGAAGTCACATGGTTCTGTGACATTCGTAGGTGGAGCTGTGCCCAAAAGACTATTTGCCCAAATCAGGGGCTTTAAGACAACTCAGTGCCATTGGAAATAGGTAACCCTAGAATTTTTAAATGTTTAAGCATTTTTTAGACAGGGTTTTCAAATCAACACATGTTCATCCCCACGCCCCGATAAGACCACAGAATTTTCACGGTCCTAGAGTATTCCCAAAAAAATATGGCTCCCAGGGGCCCCTGAAAGGTGACAGGGGCCTAAAATTTTAATGGGTTGCTTGGCTTGATGCCCTGTAGCTGCTCAGTTCATTTGGCGACATTTGCAACTTTCAATCCCTGAGAAAAACCTTTGCCCAATTGAGGTGCTTTTACATTGACCAAAATTGCCCGATCCAGAACACAACTCATAGCGATTCGGAGGGGCACGATCCTCCAGATGACAGTCCGGAGCATGCCCGGGAACGACATATACGAGTTTGGAAAGGATCAGATCCGCCGGAAATAAAAAACAGTTAGGGTTAAGGTTGAACCTCCAAAATCTGATGCAACGGCTCTCTAGGTGGTCCCCAAAGGAACATTTTTGAAAAAAGCCCTAAATTTCAAATGGGTCTCAGGTACTACAAGTACCTGAGACCTGAAAATTAAGAGAAATTTAAGAGAGCCGTGCTTCAGGGGGTGCGTACGGGGGGGCCCTGAGAACCGGCTCACCGATTTTGGGGCCTCTTCGCTGTTCGGGGGGCCCGGGAGGCCCCTCCCCAAACAAAGTCTATTATAATGGGGTGCTATTTGAATTGGGAATGGATTGCCCAATTGAAATGCTTTTACATTGTCCCCGCCAACGTTTCGGGGGTCTTCCTGAAGCTGCGGGGGACACTGATATGTAACAGGGCATACGTCTCGACGTCCTGTTTCAGGAAAGTGGCGTCTCAAACTTCTGACTTGCCCACTGGGAAAAAAACCCGGAGCAGAGCACTCAAAGAAGCAGTGCTCTAATGGTCAAGAATATTGCCCAATTCAGGTGCATCAGCCCAATGATGTGGACCTGAATTTGGCAAAATAATATTTGTTAATATCTCAGAACATGAATAAGATTGTATGCTGAAATTCAGGATTTAGCACCTATCCTTCACTGTCTATGGTGTAAGTTTGGAGCAGATCGCTCAAAGTTGTGTATTGACAAAATTTTCAACCCAAGTCCCAAGTCTTGAGGCAAAAATGAATTTTGTCCAATCTTCACCAAACGTGCACTAGTTAGTGGCAATGACTAGGAGGTCCATTTATTAAAGTTACATTGTCCTTTGAAGTTTCTAGCCTGAGATTAACAGAATTTTACCAGCCCAATGAAGTGGACCTGAATTGGGCTACCCATTTCAGGTCCCCTCCATTAGTCCAGTGCACCTGAATTGGGCAAAGCAATGTCCTTCAATATCATATATTCAGGATTTTGCACCTTTTCTTGATTGCCTATTGATGTGTGTTTCAAGCCGATCGCAGAAAGATTTCTATTTTACATAGTTCAATCTTCACCAAACATGACATAGACATAGACATTGTTGACAATGACTAGGAGGTCCCATGCTGAAGTTACACGCTTCTGGGACATTCCTAGCCTGAGATGGGCCCAAAAAGAACATTGCCCGGTTGGGGGGGGGGGGGGGGGGGGGGGGGGGGGGGGGGGGGGGGGGGGGGGGGGGGGGGGGGGGGGGGGGGGGGG
>JAODUE010055223.1:0-12407 GCA_027564755.1 Amblyopsis hoosieri | reverse complement strand
CTTTCTTTAGAAGAAATTTCTTGCTATATACATTAAATCTTAACCCCCCCCCCCCCCCCAAACACACACACACACACACACACACACACACATGCATGCGCACACACACACACACACACACACACACGCACACGTACATACGCACACATCAATCAGGCGTGTTTGTGTCACCATGGTAATTTGTTAACCTTTATCCTGTGAACCCTTGTGACCTCAGATTCACCCTCAGTCTGACAGGTGATTGGACCCACATGGAGGTGAACGCATGGACGGTTTTGGTCAGTTAAACGGGTCACGTGCATGTACTGAATGTACGAAAATACAAATATAAATATTCATATATTATTTATTTGGTATTTTTCTTTACTCATGGAGCAAATGTAAATGACAGACACACAAATACATATGATAATTATGAACATGTAACACGTGTTTAGCCAGCATACATTTTAATATAATCAATCATGTGACACAAAAAAAAATCAAACACTGTCATCAAAAGAAAAGTATTTGATTTACTGGCGAAAAGAAAAAGAGAATTTTTTTTACATACAAAGGAGAGGCAGTTAATTTCTTTGGGAGTTTATTATTCTAAGCACAACGCTGGCTCATTGCTAACTCCGAGAGCAAATGCTCTATGGCGATGCATATTCATATGTTTAACATACAGACATGCATTCCTAATTGTCTAGGAAGGCACAGAATGCAGTCAGCTCATTAATACATTTTACCATGCCAGTCAGCGCTTGGCGCGGCATCACTACATGACTCCTAATCACGCTAACACTAAAGATAACGCTAACGTTTCTCCCACCGTGGAGAAGAAGGGATGTCCTCATTCCACAGATAAGAATCATTTACTATTTCATTATTTGATCTGGACATATAAAAATAGAGTTTATTGTATCACACACACCACTCCAACACATTTGATACAGCGGAAAGCAGTCTCATAATGTATCACAGGAAGTTTGTCACATTTTGTCACCAGTTGTTCACTTTTATTACAATTTTAAGACATTTTTGTTGCTTTCTTTTGTAAATAGGTCATATAATTTTTGAGCATTTTTGAGCTTGCCATAATGATTTGGCACAGTGCAGCTTGTTTAACCTCTCAGTTAGACTCAAGATACAATATAACATGATGGAGGTCGTAATAGTGAAGAAAAGAGAGAACCAGGCTTCACAGAACTGTACACAGAAGCTAAGACATATTTATAGTTACAGAAACAATAGCTAGGTGCTCTTTTCAATTAATGGACAACAACCTAAACACTGAGGTTTGTTTCTTAGCTCTTAGCTCTGCTTCATAAAAGCTATGTAGGAAACATCCAAGGCTGAACTAAAAGCTAGTTGAGAGATGTTTGTATCTAGGACACCAAAACCAGTCAGAAATGATAATTAGATAATTAATTTTCAACTTGACGATGAAAAATGACAGCGGGTAGGTCTGTTCCTGGTCTCATTGGCTTATCAGAACCAAAAGCTCCAGGGCTAACACTTTTAACAAGTGTGACCTTTCCTAATCGTCCTGACAAACCCACGTCACTCTCGGTTTAAAGATTTAACACGAACCAGTTCCTGGTCAATCGGGACATCGCGACGTGCACTCGAGAGCAAGCGGGCGTCAGTAATGGCCGAGGAGTTTGTTTATAAATTATTAATGACTTTTCTGTCTGCGCTGTCAGCCTGGACACGCTGCGAGACAAACGGATGCCACGGCAGCCCGCCCCTCGAACACACTGCAATTTATTCCTCTGCAGTTTGTCCGTCATGGCCGGCTCTGACAACATAATCCAGAGCTAATCCGCCACGTTCAGTTTTTCGTGTTGGCTCTCATGCAAAGCGCTCAGCCAAATCCCCGCTACCTGTCAGCCCGGGCCTTGGGTGGGGAGCCCGGACGAGCTGCCAGCCCTCGCTGCCGACCGTGGCTCCCGTGGGGGCTGACGGGGTGAGGGTGGGGTGGAAAGAGAGGGGAAGGGGGCACGGTGGCCGGGTCGCCTTAACCCTTGCCGTGCCTTCCACTCTGTAATCCACTGTAAACAGCCAGAGCCTTAGAGGGGCTAACTGCGCTAATCAAGCCCCAAGCTTGGCCAGTCACTATCATACACAGCACCCTAAGAACTAGAGATTTGTGCGTACGTGTGTGTGTATGTGTGTGTGTGTGTTTGGAGGAGTGGGCCCATTGACAGCTCCTAATCCCCAAGGAGTGGCCAGGGGCAGCATAGGGAAGCAGGGATGGGTGTCCCAACGCTGACCAGCTACTGCTTCTAGCTTATGTTCTCTAAGACATTATAGGGCTTAAAGTATTGTAACCATTGGCCCAGAGATAGCCAGATAACCATTATGGTATTACATACACATCAGGCCTTATATATAATATACATTCGTTCGTACATACGTTATTCGTCTGCAAATCACTAACATCATGTTTGAACTGATGTTAATTCCATATGAATAAAAGGATACTCACATGTTTCTCCAGACACAAGCACTACATTGTGCTCCAGTAACTGGGGCCAAGAATGAAAAATAAAACAAGTGCAGCTTTCTCCCAGCAGAGACATCGTTACGCTCAATATTCTCTCCCTGCATGTGCACAGGCACTTTGCATAAACTGTAAAGTATTCTCTGCCTGCCTGTCTGCCTGTCTGCCTGCATGTCTGCCTGTCTGCCTGCCTGTCTGTCTGTCTGCCTGTCTGCCTGCCTGCCTGTCTGTCTGCCTGCTTGCCTGTCTGCCTGCCTGCCTGTCTCCCTGCCTTCCTGTCTGTCTGCCTGTCTGTCTGCCTACCTGTCTGTCTGCCTGCCTGCCTGTCTGCCTGCCTGTCTGCCTGCCTGCCTGTCTGTCTGCCTGCCTGCCTGCCTGTCTGCCTGCCTGCCTGTCTGCCTGCCTGCCTGCCTGTCTGTCTGTCTGCCTGCCTGTCTGTCTGTCTGCCTTTTTGACAGTGACCCCTAGGCAGAACATGAAAGGCCTGTCAAATTCAGATGGAGAGAGGAGAGACTAAGCCAACTCTCCCATCAAACTGAAAGACACAAGGAAAGTTGGAAAGGAAAGTTTGTGGCAGCCGTGACACAGCTCAACCTATAAAATCAGTTTCTCTTGGGGTTTCTCTCCCCCTCCCCCGCAAATCCCTATCACTGTTCTTTGTAATAAGCACATTAGGTACTGGTGTGTGTGGCGGGTGAGATTCTGTCTGTATGTAGTAGAGTTTCTATTTGAACTATAAACATGCTTTTAATTAACTATTAAACATACATTATTTTTGCCCCTGTAAATGTCTCTTAAGCTTTTCAGTTTATTGTTGTTACTAATACTTTGTAATTATTTAAGAGCAAAAATGTATTATCTCAACGTTGCGTAACTGAAATTAACATTAAGAAATAAAGTTGACATAATCATGTGGTTCCTAGTTTGACACGGCACGGTATGTTACCAGCAACATTTGTGTTTTTCTGCCTCACAGACACCTTTGTTGTAACATGAGGCCCACATGTGGGTCTACTGTATAGCAGTGCACCTCAGTGTCTAAGTGGGGCGTCAGTTTTTGGGCCCCCGCTACAGGAACTCTTAAGGTCCTGTCTGGACACGGTATCTCCACCCCATGTGTGTCTTCTCCACCTCTTCCTTTTTCTATTAGATCATCTGCCACCACTGACACATTTAAATCTCATTCTGGGACACTATGCTGTTTGTTGTGTATTGGGTTTTATTGTTTTATTGTATTTATTCATTGTTACTTGTGTTGTTGTGTACAGCACTTTGGTCAGCATTGGCTGTTTTTAAATGAGCTTTATAAATAAACTGACTTGACTTGACCTCTGTGGGAATAAGCTCTGGGTAAATATGTTTGCCACTGTACTGGGAGAGATACAAGTGACCTTGTGTCAGGATGGGGGAAGGTGGGTACCCCCCCATCCTGACAGTGAGGGACAGCACAAGCAGGGTGTTGAGACCACCATGCAAGGGGTCGTGGCTGGCGGACATGACAGGTGGCTGATAAGAGTGCTTTAGCAGGTTAACACCAGAGCTTGTACCTGGGATTTGCCCTGAGACGTCCTCTTAGAGCAGCCCAGCATCCACCGATAGCCAAATCCCCAACGCTCATGCGGCTATCACACCGATCAGAATGGGACAGGGGGGACACGGAGGTTGTGAGCACAAACGCACGCCTCCCACAGATAAAGCCCTGGGTCTTCGGCTGGTCGCCGCGGTAACACGCTACAGAGTACACCTGGGTCAGTGTCATCTACGAGAGTCAGCTGAAACCATTTTTGCAGTTCCGGTTCATATTTGTTTTCCACATCGAGACCCCAAGTAGGCCTACTTTAGCCTGACACTCTTGGAATGTGGGCTTAGGTGTTGAGTGGACCTGATTCCCCCGAACATACCTAGCTTGCGTTACAGAGGCTCCAGTCAAAATACTGGCAGGAGCGCAGGGCAGAGTACTCACTGAGGGACATTGGACCAATAGTATAGAGATCGCTGAGAGATCAGCTAAAACCTCTGTGTCTCAAGCAAATTGCTACTGCTTGCTTTGCAATAGAAAACTGATGTAATTATATGAGGTCTAAATACTGTCACATGATAGTGTACTATGATATTGTTTGTACTATTGACATGTTTGAACATCTTTGACTAACATATGAGACATATTTCATTGGAATCCTGAGTGAAAACACAGTGGTCTGGTCATGTTATGAGGAGCTTCACATGGGTAGGTATGTGCAAGCACATATACCTGTATGTTTGCTGGTAAATTTGATTCCATATCGCACATGCTTAAGCTAGCGCGGCATAAAACAAATGCCACGGGACCTTTCCAGACACGGAGAAGGCAATAAAAAGTGATTGATGGCCACTGATATTTCGGGCGGAAGAAAACCAATGTCAGGGGACTTTGGTGGGCTTTACATAAAGAGGGTAATAAATAGATCGATCACGTGTAGCAAGGGAGATTCATGTCACATTAAGTGACAGGACTGTGAACATGGGCCTGGCCACGTCTCATTACTCACATGCCGTTCCCCTATGGGGGGGGTTGTTCTGCATGTCAGCGTGGAAGAAGACGGGGCTGGAATGTTTGGCGAGAATCGCCCTTGTCTCCATAGAAATACCGGTACCTAGTATAGCTGCAGATGCTGACATGAATGTGGAAATAAACGTTGATTCCCAGTATGTGGTTTGATTCCCAGTATGGGGTTTGATTCCCAGTATGGGGTTTGATTCCCAGTATGGGGTTTGCCTTATTGATTACACTTTTTTCTACTGCTTTCAGGGACCCAGAGGTCATTAAACTGGCTCGTAATACAAACAACAATGGGAACTTAAAATGGGAGCAACAGAGGGGAAGGCGTCAGAGATACGTCAGTCTCCTATGACACCATTGAAATATACTTAGAAATATTAGGGAGAGCACATGTATGAGACCAACTGCTCCACACACACACACACACACACACACACATCACAGACATGGACTTCTATTGTAGATTCAGTTTTCTATAGACTCTGAAAAGGTAAATGGGCTGCATTTATATACCGCTTTATCCAAAGCGCTTTACATTATTGTGCCTCACATTCACCAGTTCACACACACATTCATACACCGATGGCGATTGCTGCCATGCAAGGTTCAGCCAACCACCGTGAGCAGGTAGGTGGGTAGGGGGGTTAGGCATCTTGCTCAAGGATGCTTACAGGTAGGTCAACGCCGGGGTTCAAACCCAACACCCAGACCACTAGAGCATCCTGCCCCTCCACAGTGTTGAATGCTGAACAGCTGATGTGGAAGAGAATGTCTGTGAGTTTGCTTGCTTTTAGCACAACATACTGTACACACTTCCATATCAGGCGATCACAAGGACAGTATCCGAAGCAGGGTTTGGTGTTTATTCTTCTTTAATTAGGCCCATGTTCATTTACAGGTAAACTCTGTCAATAAGGCTTTCAGCTCCATCTTTTTCCTTACACACCAACAAAAACCCAGAGGCAGCTATAGCCTCCGGTTGTTAGCCTGTGACCTTTATGGTGGTGTTTGAATCTTCAGCGCTATAATGCTCATGGATTTCTAATATGTTTCCTTCCAGCGTGGTAAGGCCCCAGGCCTGTGAGCCCGAGCAACAGTTTGATTTACAGGATGGACTGAGGTGTGGGGTGAAGGGGGCGGGGGTTTCTGTCTTAGCCATCAGTGGAAGTGGACAAGTGAGATATAGTTTGCAGTTCTGGGAACACTCCCGGGGTGTGGCCTGCTCTGAAAGGCTGTGTGCACACATGTGACGTGTGCACACAGCACACAGTGTGTCCCCACAGTGTGTCCCCACAGTGCACGGTGTGTCCCCACAGTGTGTCCCCACAGTGCACAGTGTGCCCCCACAGTGTGTCCCCACAGTGCACAGTGTGCCCCCACAGTGTGTCCCCACAGTGCACAGTGTGCCATGACCTGAGAGGTGCTACATAGTTCCCTTGCAAGAGATACTTATCAGCTGAGACAAGCACAACATTAACATGGTACTCAGTGGATGGAGGGGGGGGGGGGCATTTTATTTGGGTGCAGCTCCATATGAACAGATATGGGTCCAACCTCGATGCAGCCGTTGTAGTAGGTGATAAAAGAAAGTGACCATCAACACAATGGGCAGTAGACTTCCTGGTCCACTTTTAGAATCCCACAGCTGTTGTAAAACACAAATTCATCAGGTGAGCCTCCCCCCAAAGCTTTGTGGTAAAGCTGAGGCATTCTGGGTCTTGAGCTTTCTCATAAATAAAATACCGCCTGAACCAGTAATGTCAAGCCCGCAGTGAAGTATATTTAGCCAAGAACATGAAAGACCCTGATCCCCTAACAAAATAAAAGCTTGGTGACTAATCTTCACAATATCAATATTGTTGAGGTCTGATGGTGTACAGCATGGTGGCAGGTTATGGCTTATGCAACTGTCTTTGGCGTTTCTCAGGGCACTGTGACACCTAGCTCGTTAGGAGCAGTTGAATTGGAGCTTTCAGGGTCTCACCCACAAGTTTGTTTGGGTAGATCAGAACACAGCTATTGCACTCTAGTTTGAGATCTAGTTTGCCGTGAGAACGTAATTGTCCAAATGAAGTGGGACAACTCACTACCACCCAAATTCTGGCTACAAAAACAAAATCCAAAGCTGTTGTCGATACACAACATTGTCGTTATTAGCTAGCAAACCGACATCCATAAAGTTGTTGGGGTTGTCAATAGAAAAGCATTTCAAGTGAACTCACAATGTAGTTTCGCCAAATCAAAGAAGTTCTACAAGTTTTGTTCCGCTCTCTAAAGTTTGCTATCAATCAATCACAGGGACAAATTGTGCAAATGTTTTATTGATTTTGCCCCTGATCTGAAACAAAACAAACTAACCATAGGTGTGAAAATGCCCTTAGAGAACATGGACAACATACAAGGGTCCTTCCATCATTCTGCCATGATGTGGCATCACAGTGCTTCTCAGTGCGATTTTCTTTTTTTGTGTGGACAGATTTGACAGAGTTTGAAGAATGTCATGAACCAATCAGATCCACATTCAAGCTACACTACCGGTGTTACATGGTGATTTCAATTCAGCTGTTGTTGTCAAGATCTATTTGTGAATTACGGCACACCCCTCTATTGACATTTTACAGTGACACTTCTTCACTTGTGATGTTAAAGTGGCGGTAGGCTCATTCAACATGGCCGCGCCCTCTAGGGCAAAGCAATTGATTTAAATAAAATGTCCCTCTCTGGAATATTGTAATGCACTAGAATTACCCGGGGCTCTGGAAACATGTCACCAGTGATCCACCGGGACACACGCAGCGCCCCCCTTGATTCTCATCCGAAGATTACGGTCAAGTGCAGCCAACCTGTTTAGCACTTCATCTTCCACAGGCTGCTCCTGGGTGCTAGTGTGTGTGTCTGTGTGTGTGTGTGTGTGTGTGTGTGTGTGTGTGGGGGGGGGGGGGTGTGTGTGTGCATAACGGCTTACAATGAAACAGCTTCTCCATTGCTGGCCTGGTGCGTTGGATTGGGATGGGGTGGCACGGGGCGGGGAGAGCCCCTCTCCCTCAAGCCCTTCCGGATCTGCAGTTCCTCAAACACTGACCCGAGGCCCGGGACTTTAACCAGATTCCTCCACACTTTAAACAAGACACCCATTATGGCCCTTGAGTACAGTAACAGGTCTGCGTGCTGGATGATGATGTGTGTGTGTGTGTGTGTGTGTGTGTGTGTGTGTGTGTGTGTGTGTGTGCCGGGGCATAAATCACTTGACCCAGACTCACTGTTGACCGTGGATTTACGCCGGGGGGTGAGGGACTCTGATGGCAGTGTGCCGGGCCGGGCCGCTACCCCCCCCCATCCTCACACACACCCTCCATAATGGATGGTACACAGGGTGCAGTGTCATCTAGCAAATATGCTCTCCTGATGGATCTCAAGTGGGACGGCAGGACGGGAGGGGAGGGGGGAGATGGATGGTGCTTGGCCCAGGCTGGAGCCAACAGCCACGGCCGCAGCTGACCCGCCCCGCCCGTTGCCTTGCGTACACACACGCGAGATTGCTGCCGCGCGTATCCTGCGTAGTTTCCGTCCATACTTTGAGCATGTCTCCCTATAGGCACTAAGGTATGCTTGGTGCAATAAAGTCATGGGGCAGTATACCCTAGATCCTGTGATGCTGTTAGATGGAAACAAATGCATACTAGTAGTAATTATAGTGTCGATGAGTTTGAAGAGCAACCATGTGAGCTGGTTTGCAAACTCCCTATTCTGTTGTCTTCTTAAGACATACATTGCCACCTCCTCCTCTGTCATGTGAGAAAATGCTGTTGTTCAAAATAAAAAATAGGAATGTATTTCTGGGCAGTTGTTTTGTTTTCTTGCCAAACTCCCTCTTATATTTGTTTAGACAATGAAACTACACAGCAGAGTATGTTAGCAATGACGCTTCACATGCATTTACAGTACGAAACTGGAGTCCTTAGGAAGAAGGACATCAAAGCGACACAGGAATTAGACAAGCCGTCTACGGTTGGTCTTCGGACGGGCGGGTGGATGAGTGGGCGGGCTGCCTGTTGTGCGGGGAGCTGAAGGGAAAATACAAAGAGGAAACTTGACGCTCGGTGTTATTACTTGTGACAATGACAAATGTCCGAACATGTGGGGAGGTGGAAAGAGCCGAGCGACGAGCGAGCCAGAACATTCGATCCATCAACATGTATTTGGTTGGAGATCGTGGTGTTCCAGTGCCTCTCTCACGTTGATATTGTTCACAATAAAAGCATTAACACTGTGAGACGTCGAACAAGAGAAATGAAAGCAGTTTTGAAAGGGATCGAATTAAAACCACATGCTGCCAGAATTCGATATGCCGCTTGGGTTCCAAATGCCTTGAAATGATGAATCCATGATTCAGACGGACTATCACAAAGCGTAACATCTTCCAGACAAACTGGAGCTTTTGATGGGGGAGAGCCTCAAAAACCACAATGATGAAGTGTCCAGTCGCCAAATTGTCTCCCAAACCTCACTTCTACACAGCCAAGAAACACAGACGAGCCATTTGGTGTGTGTGTGTGTGTGTGTGTGTGTGTTTGAGTACTTTCATTCATCTTCTAATTAGAGTGCTGTTTAAACATTTATTTTCAATATAAACAATGTGAGTATTATTTAGTATGAGTATTATATGTGGTACAGTTTGTAGAACACTGCTGAATGAATGCTATTACATTTTGTATTTTAAGTTTTTACTTAAGGTATCCCTGAGTTAGTTAGTGAGCAACTGAGTTAATTAATTAGTTAGCTAGTTTGTTGATTAGTTATCTTCACTGTAGATTATAGTTATTGGTTTGCTAATGTCTAATTTCCATTAAACATTAATTAAGTCTAGCTCAATTACTATATTTAACATGATTGAAGTGTATGTCCGTATTGGTGTGTGTGACAAAGGGGGTTGGATTTATCTTTACACTAACAGAAGTATCAATGGCCAATGAATCTACTAGGACATGACAGCATATAACCATATGGTATTTTAAAAGCAGCATATATAAAACAGATGTAACTTAGTGTTTGATCCTTTTTTTATTTTTTTTATTTAAAATATTGAATCTTTAGATTACATTGAAAACCATTATTGTATTTGCATATGTCCAGAATCTCAAAAATACAGTATACGTTTTATTTGTGGACAAGTTGGGTGTTTACATCACAAATGGCAGCAAGTGAGTGAGAGAGAGTGAGATAAGATGGCTTCACATGGTGACAGTGATAAGCTATAGATGCTCATTTCATGTTTATATGAGGATAAAGAAGATCAGCAGCGAGCTTATTTGTAATTTATGGATATTTACAGACGCCCCCTCTCATAACACAAGTAAAGTGTAGGACATCTATATGTTAGGACTGATGTTGCTGTAGGCTTGAGACAACTCTTTCAACGTATATATCATGTTGGGGGGTATTTATAAGGACTGCAGTCATATCTCTTTCACAAACTATACACAGCATAAGCTTGTGTGTGTTTTTGAACCTCTCAATGTAGCTAACCGGTCCTCAAGTGAAACAGAAGAGGCGCCATACATTGACTGAGACTTGTCAGGGCCAATAGACTGTGAGGTCCCGCACGCTTTGGCCCCGCTACAGCTGCGTTTAGTCAGTGTGTACGAAGCACAGCTGGCCCGACACTGTGTGAAGTGAACACACATTCACACTAACGCAGCCTCATCATTCTGTCACAGTATATTAGTTGGAAAGCAGGCAAGGACACACACACACACACACGCACGCTGCACACACAGTGTAATCCCCCTCATCCACCCTCATCCACCCTCATCTTTTACACTCCCCGTCGCCGCTGGCGACACTGTGCTGTGAAGCACGGCCGCTCGTAAATTCCCAGCCTTGATTTTGTTAACCTTTGCCGTGACCCGGCACTTCTCCGCCTGGCATTCTGTCACCCACTCAGTCAGAGGAGAGGCCTCCGATGCCTCCTGCACTTCATCGCTCAGGCCTCAGACTCTCAGCACACACACACACACACACTGGTGGGTTACATCAAAGTCCTTACAGGCAAGTCTGGCCGCTAGGCAGCCATCTTGGTAGCGTTATTAACAAGACTGTATCTAAATGAATGGGGAGAGAGCCATAACTGCACTTCCAGTGGTCACTGGGACATACAACTGCATGTATACAAACATAAACGTTTAAAATGTTTGTTGATTTTGCCCCAAAATTGAGTTTAAATGTTTATTTCTACATAGTTTGTATGAGGTTAAGCATTCAACCTTCATTAAGCAGACAATTAGCTCTTTGCTGTGGGGCATGGGATATGTTAGCTTGGCTCTGCCAGACTATAGCTCTCAGCTCAATTTATATTAGATTATAGTCTTATACTCTAAGTGCAATGATGCTGAAGTCAAGGGTGTATTGAAATGGTGGTAGTGCTACTATATATGAATCAATACAAACAGTTGTAGTAATGCCGATTGGTTCAACACTGTCCATTTTGTTTTACAATTAACCAGAGGTCTACACCTAGTGAATGACTGTGAACAATAGAGTGTATCCAGACCCTACTCACTAAGTAAATTCTGGGTCTGGCTACATCAGGCTAGGGATATGTGCCTCCAACCGCCATCTTTGGTCTTACAGACTTCTCCCATAGAGCTATTCAGCATTCTTTAAACTGTCTTTTAATGTCCCTGGTTGCACCTTAGAAGGGATCAGCCTTTAATCCTCAATGGTTCAAGGTAATGCTATCAGGGTTTTTATTAAATGTGACTGAAGCATCACCATGGTCACTTAAATTGTCATCATGTCATCAATTGAGGACGACTTAGGTCATTCCTTTTACAGCCATTTCAATGATGGTTACATCATTTAAAAAATAGCATCAGCTACCTTATGTCAAACAGTGTATTAGCCAACATGGTCGTGGTATTAGCCCATGTGTTGCTCTGGTAATGATGCAATACTGATTAGCCTCAACAGTATGGACAAAAAAAAAACATCCTTGTTCCTTTTTTATGTGTGGACTAGTTGTCTGGGGAGTCTCCAGCCATAGTGTTCTCGGTTCAATTTCTGGCCTGACATGACCTTAATTGCCAGCTGTAAGTCACTTTAGATAAAGGGTGAAGTTTTAATATTCCAGTGATACCCAGTTTGAAATAATTTCACTGTGGGAAACAGCATGTTAAAATGACATGACATTATAGCACATAATGTTGTACACATGACCTATATGCATATACACCAATTACAAGTGACAGACATTCCTTAAGTCCATTATAAGCATTATTGCTTGCTTGTTTATAATACATTGCTTTAAATCAGGGGTGGCCAACCCTGGTCCTGGAGAGCCTCAGCCCTGCATGTTTTAGATGTCTCCCTGCTCCAACACAC
>JAODUE010055212.1:0-17380 GCA_027564755.1 Amblyopsis hoosieri | reverse complement strand
CAGTTCTGAAGGCGAAAGGGGGTCAAACACAGTATTAGTATGGTGTTCCTAATAATCCTTTAGGTGAGTGTATGTTCTACAGTTGTTGGAAATTGTCTTTACATTGCACTACAAAAAGGACAGGCTCAATAAGTTATTTTCAAATACGTTATAATAATGTATATTATATTGTCTAGTCACTGGAACAGTTAACTGAAGACAACACGTTAACATGTACAAAACTCTTAAGTTATAGTCTGACATAATAGTTTAGGCCTTTCTAGACAGTGAACTTACTGTAAATGAAAAATTGGCATCCATTATTGTCATTAATCATCTGTTGACATTCAACATGACCCTGTATCACAATATATAATCACATGAATTATGTTCCTTAATAAATACAAAAATAAAATATAGTTAGACATTTTATGTCTTTTGTGTCAGGGTAACTTTCTTTTGTGGCCATCTGATATAGGTTGCACCAACCTAATGCTATTCAAGTAGCGCAGGTCTATTGTCACCACTGGATGGCGCCAAATGTTTCCATCAAACATTAACAGGCATCCGATTAAATAACTTTACTTGCAAACTGTTCTCCGCAGTGTCTCACTGCAGAGAACTGAGTCCATCTTCAAAGTGCATAGACAAAGTATTCACAGTTAGCACACACGTCCATCCACATGAACCCTCCAGATCAAATAAATATAATAACACTATACAGAGAGCACTTTTCCATCAGTCTGGGTTGAGAGCAAAGAAAATGAGAGTGCTTCTTAGAAACACCTCAGCTTTGGTCCATGGGTCCTCCCAGGCTTTACGGTAGAGGCCAGTTTAATACAATTCTGTCCGTGTAGAGTTCATTGGTTCACAGTTCTTAAAGTCTGTGTGTCTGATACTTCATATAGGGAGCCAGCTCGTAGAAGAGAACGTAGGCATCACTACTTCGAACCTGGCTGGAGGACATTGGGCTCACCCTTCAGAGAAAACATGTTATACTGTTAGAGCACTGAAGTTTAGTACATAGATGTAAATGTACAAAATGTATTATCTTTTGCTAGATGACACATAGGATTGTGTGTTATATTGAACTTAACACATTTTGCCTCAGAGTTACAGGCCATAACAGATCCTTTAATTTCATAATACGTATAAATAGATAAATACGTAATGATCTTTTTGTTATAAAATGTTCTGACTGAAAATGAATGTAATTGATCATTTGCAATACTTTCCACACAATGAAAACACACAGTGACACAGACGGTGTAAAGAGCGTAAGTGTTCAAATCACCTGGAGTCATTGTAGCTGTACCACTCTCCCAGAGCTGGATTCCTGCAATAAGCTGTGTAATGGCCTCCCAGAGTGTTCCCAGAGTGGTTGGACACAGCATATAGGTTGTACGTGGCATGAACTACTAAGAGAGATAATCAAGTCAGTCAAAGCTTGTGCAATCGCAAGGGGAATGAATGAGTTATACAGTGCATCTATGCGATTTAAAGGCAGTGGTTAGTCATTCTCGAGAATGATTGCTAACTGCGAGCTCAAATCAAACTCTCTCAGAAGCTCCGCCCCACACATTGAAATGCATTTCAAAGCCAATGGCTTGTTGTTGTTGTTGTTGTTGTTTTTTACTTTGTTAATGTTCCTGTTTACAGTGCCAGGGCTGTGTAGAAGTACCAGATTCATTTTTAAACATGCACAGAGAACGGTAAGCTAGCGAAATGCGAGGAGATATTTGGTGAATTTGACAAAAAGTGTATTAGCTTACAATTAGCTTACAATAGCCGACTACACCTTTAAATGAGCTACCGTGATCTCTTAGGTTTCCCCGTGATGAGACCATCTTGATCTTGCGAGCTTCAGTTTGACTTCACCGTAAGTTTCAGTCTGGAACCCCTCAAATGAAACAAAATGTACCATGTACACTGATGTAATCATTCTGGGGAAAACGTCAGTCAACCACTGATTGGCCCGAATGTTTTCTACACGGTCGACAAACACATTCGCATTGAGGCGTTCCAAACTGACACTCGAGGCGAAATTCAAATGGAGCTTGTGATATCGCCATGGTCTCACGAGGCTATACTTGTCTTTTACTTACTGCTGTTCTCTGAAGCAAATTCTGTGAAGTCCAATTCTTTGAGCGGGAAATTTACGAAGGTGGACAGTTTGCTGGGTCGGATGTGAGGTTCTGAGAAACGCTTCAGGTCTGGGAGGAATTGGAGTCAAGGAAGGGGGTGAGTTATGATTGATAGGCTGCAGCTGTTTTGCTGTAGCAATTAGATAATTCATCATAATGCCTGGCCAAGATTTATGACGTCGTACAATATCTTTTACCATCTGGAAGGTTAATGCATCTTGAGCTGAACTGGGTGTTGAGACAAGCATATTTTTAATTTAAATCAAATAAATAAGTTAATCGTATGAAATAATGAGTCAAATATTTCCACTTATTAATCCTTATTGAGTCATACAATGTTATTTCTCTTAAATGTAAATGTGCTTTTATTGTCACATACACATACTTGTAGCGAAATTTGTTCTCTGCATTTAACCCATCCCTCAAGGGAGCAGTGGGCAGCCACTGAACAGCGCCCGGGGACCAACTCCAGATATATGACAGTGTCTCTGGTCAATGGCACTGGCTGGAGAGTGTGAATCTGACATGTTTTTAGACCTCACAGTTCCCGTTATGACAATGGGGAGGATAATTCAATTGTTTTAAATATCTGCTTTTATTTTGAAACACTGTATTCTGGTACAGCTCAGTGGACCAGTATCAGCAATAAAATAAGATGGTCAAGATGGCTGTTATATGTTGTTATATGTTAAAGGATACGGAGCACAAGGATCTGAGGAAACTTCTGAATGGAAAACTTCTTTGTGCATTTTCTTCTGCCTTTACAACGATTGCAGATCTGACAAAGAGACAGAGAGATTGCTTATAAATCAACCAACAATACACACCTTGCAGAGAAGTCATAAAGCATGTGGCATGATCATGATTTCTATACTTTTATCTTAAGTTCAGATGTTACACCGTTGACATTTGACTCCATATGTGAGAGAGAGGTGACTTACAGGTTTTTCATCTCCATCTAAGACATCCTCTTTTGTGAAGAGCCTCATGCAATCTGTCAGAGTCACCTCCATCGAGTTCTTCTGGGAACACAAAGGACATATATCCAGTTAGCAAGTAAATATAACACTGGAATAAATATAATACAGTATAATGTTGGAGTTTCCGGGAGTACTACTTTTTTCCCCGCACATTTTGACAAGCTTAGGTCAAAACCACACATTTCATTTGCTTTCATCAAACAGACATGCTCAAATCACCTTGGTTTACAACATTTAACTGGGCATTTCTAACCAATTAGATTAGGTTTTCTCAAAAGAAGTTACAACCTTGCATAAAAGTCAAAGATTCAGAGATGTCGTGTATGCGCTCGCGCGTGTGCGTGCGTGTGTGTGTGTGTGTGTACACACCTGCTGTGCAATGGGCAGAGACAGGTCCCAGAAGGGGTCAAACACAGTGGAGGAGAAGCCACAGTCTGTGCATGTCAGGGAGCTTTTCAACTGGCCAACAAACAGATCTGCAGAGAGCAATCACACACAGTACAGGAATTATGATAGAGGCGCAAACATGACATTCAACCAAATAAAGGCCGTCAAATCACCTGTGTTTACAACTATAACGTCACAATTATTATTAAATGTTATATAATTTGAGAGGATAAATTCACACTTGTTAAATTGTTTATATTTTATGCTATCTCTTTTTTTTCCCCCCATAGCACTTACATAGTTAGCCAATAGTACTTACCGACGACTTTACTGTTTTCTCTCTCCAAGTACTTGTTCCACATTCGCTGACCCTTCTCATCGTCCCTGTGATCAGATAAAAAGTCAGACCGACTCCATCTTGTTTACAAAAAATAAACTTAAGCAGTTTATGCCTGTTGGTTGTTTATAAATATTTGCAATGCTAATATCTTGAGCGAAGACTGCATTTGTGAATAAATAGAATATGGCACGGGTCGTGAAGTTTTAGAGCTGATGGTCTGTCACACTGTTGAGTTTTCTTGAGGTGCTTAAGGGCCAAATTCAATTAAACATTGTTGAGGGAAGGTGCCGTGAACTACTAAGATTACCGCACAATGAAACTCAACCCTTAGAACTGAGAAATAGTGCCAAGTGTCTCGTAGATTTACGACAGCATGGCCCAAGAGCTTCGATGGTAACAACAACCATTTGGTGGGCGGCATGTAGCGCAGCATATCTTATCACCGGGCAAGGCAGTTGCGGATGGGTTATGAGTGATGTATTGTGGGTCAAAGGGTAGCAGACTTACGACAGGTGGTCAAAGTCCTCCGTGAACACCTTGGGCCGCACAGTCACTCGGTTCACCTCGTTGTGGAGGCCGTCCAGTAAGAAGCGCAGAAACTCCTGGGCATCTTGCTGGCTGAAGTGGGGGAGGGGCAAGCGGAAAGACAAGACAGATTTGTTTACTAATCAGATAGATGGAATTGATCCTACAGATTGAGATAGATCGATCAATCAACAAAAAGACAGACTGTAGATAGAGGGCAGACTTACTTGTAGCCCACAAATTTAGGAGCATATCTCTGAATCTGCGTCTTGAAGTCTGAAGGACTTATGGCCTCATTGTTCACAGAAGTCCACAGGCTCTGAGTGAGCTTGGCAAACTCTGACAGAGAGAGAACATGGAGACACATTTGATTTATTTGGTCTTGCTAAGTGTTAACAGCTTTTTTTGAGTAACAATGTTTCCACTTAAAATTGTATTCGATTATTATTTTGATTACTATTTTTTTTGGAATTGGTCATCCCCAAAACACCCAACAGATATGAGAGTACTGGTTTTTACACTGGTGGGAAATATTCATAAAAATATACAGTATGCATTTGCGTCTTCTAAAAACAGTGGTCGCAATTTTGACATGCATTTTATGCGGCTTCAGGCATTGTTGGTAGGTCTTAGCAGATCTTTGCAGGTCTAGGCAGGGTTTAAAATCCCCTTAGTAAAGTGTTGTAGACTATGTGAGCTGTCAGGCTGGCCTGACATTTATATTACTTTACGAGCCATAAAGTAATTTCAGAATGACATCAATCCACATGCCGTTAGTCAACTAGAGTGGTAACCATGGCTATTGTATAAACACCTCCGCATGCAACCTCAGAAGTTGATAAGGTTGCATTTGCGCCTGCACACCTTACCCAGAGAGAACAGAGCAAAGTGAGAGGTGCCAATGAAGGCCACTTCTATCGTGAAAGTGGTCTTCATTGACCCCCCCTCCACTTTTGGAAAGAGTGTGTGTGTGTGTGTGTGTGTGGGGGGGGGGGGTCTTATACTCCTGCAGCCTGTCTTTATGCAGACTAGATGTTGCAAGTAAATGAAGAAAGAAAAAAAAAGAAGACCAGATTTCACCAAAACATTGCCCATTATATCTATTGGTAGGAGGGGGTTAGTGAACATTTGGAGGATATAACATTAATTCACAAGTACCTATGATCAACAGTATTTCCGCAGTGCCTGTTTCGAGATACAGTATATTGGCTTTGTTTCAGGCCATGCATGGTAGATTTAGCAGTCTGGGAGCTGCTTACGTCAGCCTCCTCAGCAAAATGCTGTGAGCGTTCAAGTCTTTTCATTTCTGCTCCCACAGAAACGCATTACGTTGCCTCCATCTTTGCTCAGTATTCCAATGTCTTTGGGTCCACCTCTGCTGCCGCAGAAACGCATCATCTTTGTACAGCATTCCAGTATCTGTGACCTTACCCTCCATAAGTGCGGCGTTGGCCCTGCTGGTGCTGCTGAGGTCTGTGCGGTGGGTGTTCCTCAGGCAGTAGTCTCTGAGCTCCGGCGTGTTACTCAGACACTGCAGGATGGAGTTCATGAAGCACTGCCGAGAAAGCAACAATGGGTGCTGTGAACATGGGGAGTACATGACACTGACAAAGATGGTAAATGCCAGCTGGCGTCATCTTAAAAGTGAATATGTTTGACTTTATGCCACTAGATGTCACACTAGAGCAACAGACCTTTGTCTCGGACCAAAGCAAACTATGCGTGGGCTACACGCGCACGTGTGACGCCATTTCTCCACTATATATTTACATAGAAAATGTGTGTTCGGTGCTATATAAACTAAAGTTTATAATAAGCTATAGGACCCATAAGTACTTTGTTTAGCTACAGCAACGTGTCACCACAAAACAAAGATAACTGGTACGTACAGTGTTTCCCAGATTCCTTAGTCCCACAAGACCTTGAGGACTTCTGTTCTGCTGAGACAGATAAGGGAAGGGAAAATGAGATGAGAAGGATGAAATACATTTATCTGAAGGACATCTCAGTTGATGGAGGGGTAAAGATGGGGGGGGGGCATTCATTTGCTGAGTTGCAAACCACAACAGTTTCTGTGACTCTGGTTTAAAAGGTTGAGTGAGTAATGAAAATATGATTTAAGGTACACAATGCACATCTATAGTATCAATATATCACTGTATATTCACTTCATGAGAACTGTAGATAAACTGTTCTGTAAATGTTCAATTGGACATGTAAAATATATGTACAGTGTAAAATATATGCCGTAAATTGTATACCATTTACCATAAATCCTATTTTTTTTGTGCGAGAATGTTGAATCACTACAGCCTACAACAACAAGTCATCCTTAATGGCTTTCATTAAGGATGTCATTAAAGAAAGTGTGTTTCTAAGGACAGAAGGTGGTTGAAGTGCAAACCATAGAAGACAATGCTAGGACATTTAAGTGAAAGATTAAATGAATTTGTCACACTAGAACGACAGCAAATCTCCCTTCAAAAAAGCATTATGCTGACTAACACACAAAAGCTCTAATCTAAAGATTCATTTTGTATGCTTCTATTATGATCATTGTTTTTTTCTCTCCATTTTATTCATTTTAGAATAACTGGAAAACATGTAGTTGGTCGGGAAACCATAATACAACAAGTATGCTCTGTTTCTGTCTGTTTTTGAGACAGGCAAAAACAGACTACCTAGGTTCATCTTGTGCAGCCAGCAAGAATGCCACTACAAAATAAAAAGTGAAACTGCATTATGCAAATAGCAATACTCTGTACACTCCAACAGAGGAGTGGTGTTGAGCACATAGAGTATAGCGTGCAAAGCGTGCATATAGTTGTCGCTCACATGACTGCCTCGTGTTGGTACCCATCACACTGATAACGCTCGTACCCGCAAGACTGTGTAGTAAACAAACACCATTTTCCCATTTTGTTCCATGATTCCACGACTTACAGTATTTCTGCAAGGCATGTTACTTAGTGGCTCCACCGAGAACGTTCACGGGATGACATGGTTACAGAAGCACTGCGTCAGATTGTTTAATGTAAAACCACGAATTAGACGATTGTCAAGAGAATCTGGCTAACTACAAAAAGGCCTTGCTGGTTTGAGGTTTGCTAGCTGGCAGTGGTAATCATCTTAAAATACATCTGTGGGAAAATCTCAATCCTTTCCTGAATAACACCATCACCTCTTTCCATTCTCTTTTTATAATATTAAGAAAAGGAATATAAACATGTAAAAAACAAATATAGACAAGGTGGCAGTGGGAAGAAGAGATTAATTCCTGTAGCTGTGTAGTAAATTATACCATTGTAGAATAAAGTATTCTTATACACTTGAACTGTATTTGAACCATGGCACTGGCAGAGCTCGTCTGATTGGAGTAACAACAGTGTATTAGTGTTGCTACGCATAAACACATTGGCTGGTTGGTGGATGTGGAGCAGCGGGCGGAAGTGAGATGGACAGTCACACCAGCGTCATACAAACGTAAGCATGCTCCCTCATTACTGTCAACACTGCTAGAAAAGAAAGAAAGAAAGAAACCGCTATTTGCAGCGACTGTAACTGCATACCGCTGGCAGGGTGAGGAATAGTACATAACGGATTGTATTCAGGTTGAATTGGTAATGTGAAATGAAAGAATAATAAAAAGGTTTTCTCGTGTGAACTTTTCTGGTTAGTCGGCTTTTGTCCTCTTGGGTGGATGCCTTGTTCTAAGATGTTCTAGATGCCTTTAAGTGTTTACTAGTCTGGCAGGGCGCACAGAGACAATTCCTGAAGCCATGGCGTGATTTGCAGAAAAAATTTGTCAATAAGGAGTCTGTTGACATTAAAGTGTTGCTCGTTGTGGTTTAATAAACATTGTCTCTTGACCATGTGTTGTTGAGTGTTACTAATACATAATTAGAAGACATTATTATTAAATCATTACCTGTTATACATTAACTACACTGGGGGTATTATATTTTATAGGCCACATATGTACACTAAATGTAATTTTCAACACAGGCAACACGGTGGCCCAGTGGATAGCACTGTATCCTCACAGCAAGAAGGTCCCAGGTTCCAACCCCGCTCATCCCAGCCTTTCTCTGAGGAGTTTGCATGTTCTCCCTGTGTCTGTGTGGGTTTTCCCCCGCTATCAAAAACATGTCAGGTTCACCCTCCAGCCAGTGTGACCAGTAACACTGGCTCCAGTCTGGAGTTGGTCCCCGGGTGCTGCACTTGGACACCATATTCTATTTCCTCCTTGGTGTTTTCATTTTTGTGTGAAATATCTGAAGCTGCGCGGCCATACGGGGCGAGTCCCGCTCACACTGCCCTCTCTGGTACCTGGCTGTCATGACGTGTGGTGCCAGAGTCTCTGCTGGGATGTAAAGGACCAGTCCGCCAACAAAGGCTTTGATTCGCTCACATAATACTTGTGCCATGACCTGTGTCATTGGTTGATGTGTGTGTGCGTAAGAAGCACAACGGAGACAGAAGGTAATGTTCTATCCAGACAACGTTGGCCTGGACATGGCTTAGGTTACCAAGGCACTGGTTCACACACACACACACGGACAGACGCAAACACACATGCGCACCAGATGTGCCCGTCCCTTAGAGGAATAATGATATAATGAAATGTTAAAACCCACACATCAGTACACCCACTGAGCTAAATAAAAGCCTGTCAGATGAGAGACCACATTTTGGCTGTCATTCCATCCACACCCACCACAGTAATAGTATATCTGCAGGCTCTCAGCAGGTTTAGCATCCTGTACAGAAAGTGAGATAAGTTAACAATCTTTTGAGATATGCGCTCTTTATCAGGAGCGTTCTTTACTATTACGCAAAGAAGGCTGATCTTGTGTTTCTGATGCCCTTGTGCCTGCATGTTAATGTGTCTGGGTCACATATGGCCTTTAATATTAAGAAAAATACTGCAGTATGTTTCAGGAGTGACTGATAACGTCTACAGCTAATTCACTAGCATTGCTCTCAAGGCCGTTAGGGGGTTAGGCATCTTGCTCAAGGACGCTTACAGGTAGGTCAACACCGGGGTTCAAACCCACAACCTTCCGACTGGGAGCCCAACACCCAGACCACTAGACCATCCTCCAATATCAGATAGAAACAACTAGCACTGTGTACTTTATCTTAACATACTGTAGCCTGCCGACATTCTAGTCATCCAAGCATATGTGTATCATGTGTAGCAATTATCGGCTGCTCAGTTGGTACCGTTATTTATATAGTTATATGGTTGGTACCGAAGAATATTATTCACTGTGAATAATCGCAACCACAATAGGCTATTTAAAGAAATTAATCAGTATAATTGTGCAGCCCCAGCTGCCACAGTCATAAAGACGCACCGGGGTCTGTTGCTGTCACTTTACGTAACCGCGGTCAGCTGTGAGACATACGTCACGTCTACGAAATAACGCATTTTTCACATATGCTTCCATTAACGTCTGTTCGATAAGATATAGACAAAGCCATAGGCCTACGTCAAATAATTTCTGGTAAACTACAGATGTACGTATAGTAACTTATGTTGCACTGGCATTTCCCTGCATCCACCATCCATCTACAGCCTACAAATATTTATTTTGATGCCTTTGAATGTCGGCAGGGGAGTAACTGGTTATATTTACTCTTCCATTTCAAACGGGTTCAAGTGTTACAGGAATATCCTATTAAAAACGTGAGTCCAATTGGAGTCTTGAGGTGAACCTAATGACTTACCTTGGCTTGGTTGATCAGCAGACCCATAACTGTGGACATCAACATGGATCGAGACATCGAGTTGTTCTTGCGCCGCAGATCCTGCTTGGCAAACAGGAATCCAGAGACCGGTGCCTCCTCCGGCACCGTCACCGTGTACGACTGTCGTAGAGAAGGCATGTTAAACGTTCCCCGTATTGTCTAAATAGTCCTGCTTTTGGTCCTATTTTATTTTTTTGGTCGTAGAAAAAGAAAGTTGTCTTGCACTTAATTGTAAACGGACACTACACGAGATACACGCAAGACGCAGGTGAAACGTGATAAGTAAACGTGCGTCTTATCCTCTGTGATCCGGTGTAGGATGAAGACGTGAAGAAAGGGATAGTGTGTGTGTGTGTGTGTGTGACTGTGAGCGTGTATCTTATTTTAACTCCGCGTTGTACACGCCTACTCGCCCTCAGATGACGTTACGAAATGTGCACCACGCACGTCAAACGCCGGGACGAGTGTGTGACGTGCGACGCGTGTCATGGTCTCGGGTCTCTGGTAGTCTACAGAGGTGCATAAAAATGGGAAAGGTCGAGCTGTAGTGTGTGTGTGTGTGTGTGTGTGTGTGTGTGTGTGTGTGTGTGTGTGTGTGTGTGTATAGTAAATACTGTACAGAACAGTAAGAACGGAAGAGACTGTTCCCTGCCTCTGCTGCCAGTGTGATTGTATGTGTCAGGTCAGCTGCCTGTATAGTCTAATCTTACACAGTATACTGTAACCTACAGACAGAGAGAGAGAGAGAGAGAGAGAGAGAGAGAGAGAGAGAGATCAGATATAGGCTACTGACCTATATAGGACTGTAGCCAATGTGTGTGCATACAATGTCTTGTCACAATCAGTTACTAGTAGTTTGATTACATGTTGCTAAGACTGAACTTGACCTTGCCATGACCTTGTGAAAAACAATAATTTTTATACAATGACTCAAGATCTCTGTGACACTGAAACCGTAGTGACCCCCGATAGCCTTTATAGTTCCCTGCTTGTAAACCTTTACTGCTTTGTGGCACTGTAAGGTTCACAGTAACATTGACTGTCAAATAGCTTCTATAACACACACATGTATCTCTCCATGTTCTTACACAGGGCTGAGTGGGAAGTAACTGATTGAATGTAATCAGTTACTTGTTACTTGTAACTGAGTACCAAAAAAACAGTAACTGTAAACTATTACAGATACCAGATAAAATATTGGAATCAGATTACAGGTATTTAAAAAAAAATGTATTACTAGTACTATTAGTAATTCTAGGACTATTTGAAAATGCAAAAGGGAAGTTTGCATTAGAAAAATGCATAAAACAATCGGCTGTTCTCTTTATTAACCTTTCATGAATGTCAATCAATAATTGAAATGAAGTCCTACTGATCCCCTGAGAAACATAGTCAGAAAAATAAAAATATTTGGCGTGTCAACGTAGTAAATTGTTTTGGATGGAACTTCAAAGGATAGTGTTTAGACGTGAAGTAAATGGAGAGTAATTGAGATACCCACCTCTAAATACACCTCTTGCTGATGCAATCAAGTGCACCCATGGGTGTATGTACATAATGTAGGGGCAGCGTGAATTCATGCCCAGAACAGGGCTCCCACACCCACACCTTCCATTACAGTAACCAAGCCCACAATTCAGGCATAGGCTTCATTATACACCCACTTCAAGCCATATGCCAGTGGGTAATACCTTCAACATTACTCATAGACTGTATCTACAGGAATGTGCTAGCAGGGAATCCTGTGTTGCAACTATAGTTACATGTATTAATCATGCACAGTCAAATGTCATCTCAAAATGCATCTAAATGTAAAATGAATGTACACTATAAGTGGTTGTACTTACTTACAGTGATTTACTTGTTAGTCTGGGGTTAAAATATTGGCAGTACATTTTGGCAGAGATGATCATTAAATAGTCATAGATTATACAGTTTACAATTCCAGTTCTTCTGTTTGAGTTATACCTTGTAGATTATTAGTTATCTAGATGTGGGCCTGGCTGAGATGATTAATTCGCAAACATAGTTTGTTTATGCACATATCCACAGAGATACAGCTAATTCAAATGAATAGCTAGTTATAATGACCCATTCATTTGAATCAACTGTGTTGTAGCAGGGAGACATGTAAAACGTGTAGTGAGCTATTAATTTGAATCAGCTGTGTTGGAGCAGGGAGACATGTAAAACTTGTAGTGAGCTATTAATTTGAATCAGCTGTGTTGGAGCAGGGAGACATCTAAAACATGTAGCGACCCATTCAGATGAATCAGCTGTATTGGAGCAGGGAGACATCTAAAACATGCAGCGACCCATTCATGTGAATCAGCTGTGTTGTAGCAGGGAGACATGTAAAACGTGTAGTGAGCTATTAATTTGAATCAGCTGTGTTGGAGCAGGGAGACATGTAATATGTGTATTGAGCTATTAATTTGAATCAGCTGTGTTGGAGCAGGGAGACATCTAAAACATGCAGCGACCCATTCATGTGAATCAGCTGTGTTGGAGCAGGGAGACATCTAAAACATGCAGCGACCCATTCAGATGAATCAGCTGTGTTGGAGCAGGGAGACATCTTAAACATGCAGAGCAGCGGCCCTCTAGGACCAGGATTGGGGAACCCTTGTTTAGTGATTGTGCTTCATATGGTAGGTTTTCTATTTGTAGACCTGAGCTGCGTCCTGCAACAGATATAATTTCACAGAGCCAGCCTTTACTATGTATGGGACACAGCTCTAGCTAACTGTATTTTGGACCTTGAGTCTGTAAAAAAAGGTTTGATTGATTGATTGATTCATTGATTGATTGTATCAAGAACCGCCTACTTGACTCGAATGTTGAATTTATACTGAGGAATATGTTGGGAAAAGTAACGACGCAAGTCTGGCTGTTTGCAGGCCTGTATCAGTAAATAGGTGACGATTAAAATAAACTGAATGACTGAAATGAGTACATACAGCACTGCACTATAGCGTCATGTCGGAATAGCATTTACATAAGTGTGAGTGACAATGCTAACAGCCAATGAAAATATACAACCCCACTTCCTGAAAGTGTTGTCGAGCTCACAGCGGTCAACGTATTAGACGTATTGCTAATGGATGTAAGAGGCTGAGACTGCCTGCAATATGACCGCAACCACACGAAAACACGTTTGTAGTGATTTACTGCTGAACCTGGTGAAGAGAGAGATGTTGAAGGCAGGGTGCCCATATGCTGCAATTGATCTATTCCAAATCCCGCCCCTTTTTGCATGTCCTCCAATAACCGCCCGTCAACTGTCTGTTTTGCTGTAATAGCTTTCTATGCTGTTTTGTCCATCATAGTTACAGTAACTAGGTAGGACAAGTGAAAGGGGCGGGGCTTGGGATAAGTAAATGAATCTTGTGGATGTTAATATCTTTGGATACATACATATACAGTATAAACCAGTCATATGGTATTTGTTGTCCTGCCCACAAAGTGTTTACTTTCTAAAACAAGCCTGGGAATAACAATAGAGATAGTACGAAAGAGTTTTGTTCTGTAATAAATAATTAAGAAAGCATATAGTATTAGAATACAGTGCAGAAAGAGCATAAGCTGTTTTTAATGATAATGCCACCGTTTTATAAAATAACTTACTGTTGCAGAAGTGACCAGGTGGAAAACACTGAGAATCTTTATTAAACTTTATAGCCAGTGGTCTCATGTTCTTCTATATATCATCTTTAAGTGAGTCTTTAAATTAAACTATGCAAGATATTATTTTCTACACTTTTGAATCAAATGTCAACCAATCAATACTATACTGTATCAGTAGCTTGTTAAAGTATCTCAATGGCTTTTATTTTTTGCACGGACCTCATATAAATTGATTAATTTTGGGGGAAAATATTATCTCCAAGGAAAATGATTTGCATATATTAATACATTCACTACAAAATGAAAGAGATATAAACGTGTATGCACATCTAATTCACATGTATATGCTGTTCCTCCATATATATATACAGTACACGTAATATAAAGACCCCAGGTTGCTCTCTAAAACATTACTATGCAGTAAGTTTATGGTTTATAATATTTATGGGCCATAGAACTCAGTGAGTGATCATGTTACGACTATGCACACAGACTCCATGGATACATGCATACAAGACCCGATATACACTCAACTCACACTGACTTTGAGAACTTTCATAATTTATTAACGTAATGTGAATCGTTTGGAGCTTTTGCTCTCAAATAATAAAAAAAATCTTTGTCAGTGTAATAATAAAAACATTTTCATTTTCTTGAAAAAAGAAAAAAAAACTCAAAAACAAAATTCAAAAGAACAAGGACTGTACATGGAGAACACGGACTGTACATAAAACGTTGCCCACTTTCAAAAGTACATTCTACTTGAAGTAAACAGAACAGCATGTATGAATCCACTTTTCCAACAGTACTGACGGCCAATTGTTTGTTTGGTAACTTACATTGTGACGTATGCATGATACTGCATTCGATTGAAAACTTTGACAAGGATCATACCAAGGTCCAGAACCCATAAGATAATTACACATTATTAAAAAGCAGTGGCTAGGGTGTGGTATTATCTTCAGACAGGCCACTTTACTGAGCAAACCGGTGTTGATAATCAAACATTCACAGACAACAATCAGCATTAACGATGTTATTGCTATGAAACGCAAGAACCATTGCAAGAATACTATTGTGATTGATCTTGTTAGAAATTAGTGTAATATATCTTTAGCGCTATAAAAGTACAGTGTGGCACAACTGATGAAATTAGACAAAAGTTAGACTTGCATACTGTGATCTTATAGCCACATCATATCCTGGGCAGTGGGCACTATTCTACAACAAACATTTCAGAATAAACAAAATTGATTCACAATATCCTGTCCTCACAGATAAATAGACATTTCATTCATAAAATCCACTGCAACATCCAAAATATAGGACACTCCACCTATAAACAATGTAGTCTTCAACTAGGACTATGCTGTCTGCTTTATGAAATCTATTGTCCTCTTCATGTCATAGAAGCTGATTCTTGAGGGACCCTCCTCATTTGCGGTCCATTGCACCTATGTTGTCACAAACCTTTTAGGTCTTTATTCTTTATTTTATAATCATAAACTGTGCAATTTGCTTCTCTGCAGCTCAAGGCAATACAAGCTGGGTGTGAAATAGATCATCATTCCTCAAACACAAACAAAACTAGTCATACCAGCTAGGAGATTTTATGTTCACAAATATTCAACTGCAAGTATTAGAACAATTCTAAGACGATTCATATTAATACAGTTATTGTTTTGTGGCCACCATATTTGGCATGTTGAAAGTCAGCATCTGACCTCCAATCTAGTGAAGATAAATGATCCTGCTTATATGACTTGCAGAGAGCTGATCTACATATTTAAAGCTGATGTTCTTCTTCAAGTGTTTCTTTTATTTTCTTCTGGTTTTCCTCAATTCCTCTTTTCCTGTCTTCACGGACGTTAGGAACCGAGAAGAGTCTGTGTTTGAGTCATGAGCAAACACACTGTGGTGCTAGCTGCCAGCAGGAGACCCAGACATCTAAGGCTGCAGCTAGAGCTCATAGCTAGCAAAGAGAAAGAGACATTAGCTGGGTATAGCCTACTAGTCAAGTCAAGTCTAGTTTATTGTCCTCAAGAGGACAATAAAGTATCTATCTATCTATCTATCTATCTATCTATTTATCTATCTATCTAGTGAGTAGGTTATACTGCATGCTAGCTGGACAAAGTCCAGGCTGTTAAGGTGTAGCCTAACTGCATCCAAGCCTGACTCCACCCACTGCACAACTTTTAGGGGGCCTCCATTAACATACATAGATTTTGATGAAGTGTACCAGCCAAGTCCTAAGACGATTTTTTAACAGATATGACGTGTAGCGACATTTTCAGACCATAAAATCCAGATTTTTATTTATCGTCACCATTATTACACCAGCATGTCTCATCACAGTGCAGATTTATTAATTAGTTTACAGCTCAAAAAACCACAATGAAGGGTGCAGTTAGTACTTATGCTTCTAAACATCTATGTCCTGGTATTATATGGTGTATATTAGGTGACTTATGCTATATCTAAATGTATAACATAGCTAGCTCTGATGTCATGCTGCTGAAGAATGTCGCTTGCTATGACAACTGGTTTATGATCCCTTCTACTACTGACAAATGTGCTGATTGTTAAGTCTCCTTGGATAAAAGTGTGCGTGTACGTCAATGTGATGGTCAGGGAGTTATGGGTGTTTGTGTGTGTGTGTGTGTGTGTGTGTGCGTGTGCGTGTGTGTGTGTGTGCATATTTTGGTTTACGCACGTGTGTGTGTGTGTGTGTGTGTGTGTGTGTGTGTGTGTGCATGGTTCTCACCCCGGCAGGTCTTCCCATCTAGTTGCAGCATCCCTGTCACACAGCTGCATACGGGCCCAGTCCCCTTACTGGTGCAGATCTGCTCACAGCCTCCATTGTCGTTCTCACACCAGTCCGACTCTGTGGAAACACCAGTAGGGGGAGACATTTTAGATGCGAGATGGCGAGAATCTAATTATTTTTTGATTTTGATCCCATTTGAATTGTGACACGAAGTACACATATAATGTTTGACTATTTAAAAGTCAAGAGTGTCACAGTTTGTTGTAAATCTATAAAGTCATCTTTACTTTTGTGTGTAACCCATAATGATTTTCTGCCACTAGTTGTCATTCTAAGCGCTCCAGCATCTCAGATCAAAAGTGTGTGTCACACAGACACACACTAACGTGCACCTGCCTGGCTGTGTAAACACAGGAGCTCAAATTGCAACACACACAGAGAGAGTGTGATGTTCTCTGCCCAGGACTATATTAATATTTAAAATATCGTATAAATCACCTATAAGGTGGCATTGGATCTCCTTGCTTCTATGACACAATCATCAAACAACAAACTGCTGTCTGGACTATGGATGGCAGATTCTATATGAACATAGTACATGACTGTAATAATGTGTATTACAGGTGCTGGCATAATAATACTAATTATAGTTTTGTTTGTGCAGCATGTGTCTCAATGTTCAACTGACAGCAACAACAGCATGTTTGTTTTGAAAATACTTTAATGGACTGATGGCGCACTGCTCAATTAACTTGCACACTACGCACACACACACACACACACACACACACACACACACACACACACACACACACACACACACACACACACACCCCATAAAAAAAGGGCCACCCCGCAGAACCGGGAAAAAATG
>JAODUE010055201.1:0-17380 GCA_027564755.1 Amblyopsis hoosieri | reverse complement strand
TGAGATTGAGGTGGCTGGGGAGCGGGTCTGGGGTCCCTGGTATTGTTTTTACTCATTTTGTATTGTTTTTAATGACGGTGTAGTGTGAAGCACTTTGTGTTACATGAATTTGTATGAAAAGTGCTATAGAAATAAAGATTGATTGATTGATTGATTGATTGATTGATTGATGTACAGGATTACATAATCCCTCGCTCAGGTATACATGATGAACCTAAAACAAACGTTTTTGTAGTGTCCCCCCCCCCCATTGCCATTGTTTTTCTAAATATGCATCTACAAAGCCAATCAATGTCTTTGCTGATGTACTGTATTGCCAAGTTAATTTGGTATGCAAAATCAAGTTGTTACAGTAAATCAATAAAATACATAAACATACATATACAAACAATATGATATTGACTTTTCTTGGCTTCAAAAATGTATGTATTTCAAAATGTTTGGCAGAATATGTGGTGCTTTTGGCTGTCGTACATTGGCTGTCGGCTCTAGGGCACCAGATGATCCTTCAGTACTCTACGTCCTGTCATATGGACACGCTGTGATTGTCCAATGTAGCTCTTCCTGTTATACAGTCAACATGTTATATTAATATTTGCCTCAACATCTCCCTCTCGCTCTCTTCTTAATACTTTAATATTTATCCAGAATGTCCTCCCATGTTACTGAAGTATAAAATATCACATTCGACAATGTCAGATATTTAGAGCTTGTGGAAAAGAATGACTCATAAAATTGTCTTTCTGCTGAGTAACCTTGCTTTAAAAGGTAACTCGTTCGGAATATTGAAAAGTACTGAGATTTTGACATAAATTGTCACATGAAGGCTTTGCGGTGCACAAAGTGCGAGAATCACCTGACCTGCTGACGTTGGTAGGAAACTATGAAAAAACATGTACTTTGTCACCCTAATTCTTACAACAGAAATGCTCAGCATGTGACATGGGCTGATACAGTGTGACTACTTAATCAAATGATCATTATATGAACATTAAAATATGATACAATGTTCCTGGAGGCTGTGTTTGAAATGTTAGTTCTTAATTATTGTTTAGAGAAAATAGTAATAGTAAAAGTCACTTGGATGTAGGAAGGACAAAACAATGTATTTGAAACAATGTATGTGAAATCCCTTGTGTCCACCACAGGTGTAGTTCCGGACAAATATTGAAGAATGCCCCTTCTTAATTTAGTAACATTACAGTACATTGAATACAGCGATTCTTTTTTAAAATAATCTGAAATCAGCAGTGTGTAGTATGGCACACTTGCTGACGTCAGAAGGTCTCACCAACACCAGCTAGCGTAGCGACAGTACGCGTGGGCGTTCATAATGTGTGAGTAGCCCTCGTTATGAGACTGCTTCACATTCGCTGCCCAAGCTCATGACAGGGATACTTTCTCTCTTTCTCTCTCTCATCTCTCTTTCCCCCCTGGTCAGCCTGCACTTTGAAGTGGAGCAGCTGTGGCAACGACAGTGCCATCTGGAGAGAGCCCTGGGCTGAGTGGAGAGGGTGGGGTCTGGACACCAGAATGGTTGGGACTTTGAGGGAGCAAGTGCAGTGTGACAAAACAAGCTAAACTTGTGTAGAAAGGCTGGATAGGGGCATTACCTTAAAACAGTGTGAGGAACAGTGAGAGAAATGGGAACGTTTTTTTTTTTCCCAGATTCCCTCCAATTGCTGCTAAGTGCTGGCTGGTACAGAGCAGACTGTCAGATTAAAGTGCACTGGTATTATGTCAAGGTGATGAACAATTGCAAATTATAGGCGATGGATTACAGTATGCATGGTTCACATGTAGCCTACTTACCTTGAGCTCTGAGTGTATGTGAGGTGAGGTAGAACACAATACAAACATGTTTGTATTGTGTGCATATTACAAGGTAATTTTTGCCCATTTATTATCTATATATATATATTCAAGGTAATTAATATAAGGAAGACACTTTTGTCCAGAAGCTAGACCCATAGGAGTATTGTGGCAAGTATGACCAGTTTCACTCTGTAAACTGTCAGCAAATATTGCCTTCCAGTGCCGACGTACTGAAACTCAAGGTTTTCTCTTGAGTTATTATTTTTTTTTAATGAATCACTTATATTACAGTATAATATTAACTTTGCAACAGCATAGCCTCAGTCAGAATTGGCAAATAATGGGCTTTTTTTCAGAGCCAGTACCACTAGTTCATGTGCTAAATTAATCTTATGACTACCCAGCACCATGGCAACATTATTGTAACACATCCTCACCTTGTGTAACAGTGTTTCCATGACGTAAGGTTGTTGTAACACTCTGGGTTATTTACTTTCCTTTGGCCGATACTTCGATTAATATTCTTGAACTGAAATTCTTTTCACACGCACTTGTAACCCAGTTCAACTATTTACATGTTCAATGTCCAAGCAGCTTCTCTGCTCTGCTGTGAGTGACAGCACATACTGTTAAGTGTGTCCGTTAGATAAGAGGGCCAGTAACAGGGCCGTCGCAGAGCCTAATTGGCGACCTTTGAGAAAAGCCAGCAGTATTCTGTGCCAAGGAACAGGGCAGTGGACCTTATTACCCAGTTGAAGGAGCAGACGTGTGGGGGTGTTGGAACATGGGCGCGAGACCCGCCAAGCAAGCATTGCGACTGTCTCGCATAACGCCTGACTGCTGCTGATTAAGTCCAATGTGTCCTTCATGGTGCTTAGCATTTAGATATAAATATATTCAGCTTCCTCAACTAACTTGAGTGTCCATGTAATGCCTATGTACTGTATTTCTATACGGTATTTTAGTGGTATATGGTATATAAATTGTCTCAACCACACCAACAAAGTGGGTCAACTTTTGATAATTGTCTGCTTCTGATCAAGAAGATCCAAATTAACAGCTGCTCATGTTGTGTTACCTCTGTTTTTTCTTCAACTGTATACTACAGTATTTGTCCCATGTATTTATTTGTATGATCCACCAGCAGTTGAAGTGTATTACATCACCAGGGGTGTTATTTAAACCCCTTCCTGGTGATGTTGTAAAGTCTGAAACATTCAGTAAGCCTAACTTGATGCATACTGTACATTTATTCTAAAGAATAACATTTTTGGGATGTATAAATAGTTTTTAATCAATTGAAATGAAAGTATTTTATTGGTGGGGATCATGACATGTCATTCCACAGAATAAAGGAAGAGTGACCTAACAGTCATTACTGTACCTTTGTTTCAACTTGGAGAAATCATTCTAAATATATCTTTCTCATTTAACAAAACCATCCAAATGATTTAATTGAACCTCACTGACACATCAATATTTTAACAGCTCTCCAAAAATATTTAATTCAATGCTTTATTGTATCTTCTGAATGTCATCCAGCTTTACTTTGTGTCTTATCGTGTGTGTGCGCTCAAGACTTATGTATGTTGACTTTGTATATGTAGAGGAATCGTTGAAAAGGTGTGTGTAAATGACATTAGCTTTAAACCCTCTCCCAGACTAGCATTAATTACACCAACAGTGGAGGTTAAGATAGCCATGATAAGTGTGTGTAATTCTGCCTCGTCTTGTGTCCATTCTTCGCACGTTGCCCTTCTCCAGAGAAAGTTGTATTTCTGTCCCATTGCTCTCTCCCTCTTGTTTCCTGTTGTATTTCTCCGTGCTCTTCTAGGCTACTGTACTTCCATCCATCCATCTTCTCCCGCTTATCCGTAGTTGGGTCGCGGGGGCATCAGCTCCAGCAAGGGACCCCAAACTTCCCTTTCCCGAGCCACATTAGCAAGCTCTGACTGGGGGATCCTGAGACGTTCCGAGGCCAGTGTGGAGATATAATCTCTCCACCTAGTCCTGGGTCTTCCCCGAGGCCTCCTTCCAGCCGGACTTGCCTGGAACACCTCCTAAGGGAGGCACCCAGGGGGCATCCTTACTAGATGCCCGTACCATCTCAACTGGCTCCTTTAGATGCGAAGGAGCAGCGGCTCTACTCCGAGTTGCTCACAGATAGCTGAGCTTCTCACCCTATCTCTAAGGAAGACACCAGCCACCCTCCTCAGAAAATGCATTTCGGCCGCTTGTACCCGTGATCTAGTTCTTTCGGTCATGACCCACCCTTCATGACCATAGGTGAGGGTAGGAACGAAAATTGCCCGGTACATCGAGAGCTTTGCCTTCCGGCTCAGCTCTCTTATCGTCACAACGGTGCGGTAAAGTGATTGAAATACCGCTCCCACTGCTCCGATTCTCCGGCCAAAGACTCCGAGGTACTTGAACTCCTTCACTTGAGGTAAGGACTCATTCTCTACCCAGAGTAGGCACTCCATCGGTTTCCTGCTGTGAACATGGCCTCAGATTTTGCGGTGCTAATCCCGTACTGTACTTTTCTTATGTAAATGTTGACCTATACATCAAATAACCACATTGTGGACAGTTTCCATTTTGATATCATGCTACGATCGGTCTTGGGCAGATGTCTGTTCATTTTCAGTTATTTTAACGATTGTTTCACCATATACTAGTCACCTACAGGGTTGGGTACCGTTCAAATTTGAATCTAGACCTGTGCCGGTCCGGTACCTCGAATTCGGTATCTGTACCTATATCTCGGTACTATATACTCTGTAATAACATTACGGCAATTAAGTGTAGCCTATGGAAAAAAAACTGACTGAGTCTTTACAAACAATGTGTTTTAGAAAATGAAAAGCTATTTATCCCTTGAGTATGAAGACTATATATTGGTGCTGGAAACTTCTTTAGCTTACTAGAGGACGACACAGCAAAGATTGAGCAATCTATAAATGGGCCAGAATTTGTAAAAAATTATATCAAGACTTCTGCAGCCAGCGCTGGATAAATTGAACCCTCCATGAATGACGAAACTATGTGGGAGTAAAGTACAGAACAAAGGAAAAACTGGGATTGCTTTTGGCTCGCCGTAGCCGTGATTGTGTTGAACATTGAACAAGCTGCAGGTTGTGCAGGGATTATGTAATCTTGCTTGCGTTTCTTTCTTTACGTGCTCTAGGGTACCGAAATCTGGTACCGATTGATTCTACCTCAGTCGGTACTCTGTAGTAACGACGTAATCCGGTCGGTACTCTAAAAAGTACCGATTTTGGTACCCAACCCTAGTTACCTATACGTTTATAGCATATATACTTGCTGTACAAATGCAACACCTGGAATATGAAACAAAATAATTAATCAATAAACCCTAAATTAGTACTTTTTAAACATTTATTTTTATAAAGATGCACGCTGTCTGCAAATTTCATTAATTATTTTCTGTGGTGGCTGGTTGTCAGCGCATTGAACTACAAGTTATATATTTTTTTCCCTACTCCACCCTAAAGACCATTTCATCTGTACATCAGCACAGATCACTACACTACACTACACAGACACAGAGCTCTCCTATGTTTTGTGTCAGCATAAAGGGATTTCCAGTCTGGCCCCGAACACATGGCTTTAATTAGAAGGGTTCAGTATAAAGAGGGATTGCGGAGGGGTGATAAGAGGGCAGTATGTTCTGGTAGAACGTGATGAAACCAAGTGTACACAGGGAAACCAGAGGTTAATTTCTAAGGAGGCATTTTAATTATAAGTAAAGGTGTGTACCGCTTGTATAGCAGATACATTCTTTTTTGTGTCAACATTTAAATGGCACAGCTCAAATGGAATATTGCATATTGTAGATACTAAACATATAAGCAACCTTTGTGATATTTATCTGTCAGAACAGCTTACCTTTGCTCTGTTGAGGTCCATCTCGTCTTCAAAAGCTACTGCGCTCGTGTCATATCTGCCAGCCCGGTCTGCCAACGTTACCATGGCAACTGCACCGGGATCAGACTTCTTGCCTAGAAGCGGTGCCATATCTCTGTCAGCCATTGAACCCAAGGCGAACATTCTCTTTTAAATAACCCAGAAACCAAAACACACAAACCCTAAATGATGATTCAGTGTGGTATCTGTTATTATACTAATTTATTATTCCTTAGTTGACCTTTTCATTAAAAAAAATGTCTGCATGTTTTAATTGTATCTTGATGGTAGTAATCTCTCTTTAAACAAGATAGATGTGATAACATGATCCACAACAACCTCATAAATGTTTAACGGCAGACTCTAACTCTCCAATTTTGTGCACGGCAATGGCCCCAAGACATGCATTTGTCTGTACTACAGTAAAAGATGCTTCACCAGATCATGTCATAATATTATAATATGCACTTGCATAAGACAAAATCTGGTGATGATAAAAGTGCCTTTTTGGAAGCTTTGGAGCATTAGTCAGCTTAGAGTGGGTTGTTCATTGTCACAGAGATGAATGCGGTAGAGAAGCGAGATGACATGTAATTATTTTATAATTATTATTTATAATCAAATTTAACGAAGCAGGTGGGCTTCGACAAAGAAAACCGAAGAAAGAGAAAGGGAGCATGACAAAAGTGTATAATTTGTGTGTGTGATAATGGTCATGATGCAATGTTGTGTTTATTGTGCAAGACTAGCGCATCTGTGTGTGTGTGTGTGTGTGTGTGTGTGTGCGCGCGCCGCAGTAGAGTGACGGGAGCGGTCGCAGGCAGCACTGTACTGTGATGTAATCTTGGCAATTTACAAAGAAGGCTCAAGGAACTGAGGCAAAATGGGAGATCTCAAGCAAGACGCCTTGGTATTTGTGTTGTTGTTGTTGGGTGTGTTTGTGTGTTTGTCGTGTGCCGGTGTGTGTCAGTTAGGAGTTATCTGGGATTATTTTACCATTGACCTCATGGAAGGAAAAAAAAACCTTCCTGTTTGGTTGTGTGATGTATTTTTCATTTTTCATTTGGGTTTTTCATTCGGGTTGAAAGATTGCAAACAGACAGTACTGCATCGACCTTTCTATAATGTATAATAGAAAGTGCACAAATGATTTATATGATCACAGCATCAGACTAATATTGATTACCTACAGTACATACTCTCACAGTATTCACCCCCACCGAGCTACAGTTCCTCCCAAATATCTGTTGCCATGACAATCTTGCGTGATGTTTTAATTTAAAACCAACTAATGTGTGAGCATGCTTTTATGAGGAAAAAAAAAACGTATCCAGGGAGATGGTGATGAAGAGGTTAAATTCAATGCATTGCTCCTTCAACAAACTCGCTATGGATTGGTTGTCAAAGTACAGCGTGTCTGTGTGACATTTTGGTTGTCTGTTCTGGATGGCAGGATTCTCCCTAGTGATATTATATATTAGTCCACAGCCCCCCCCCCCCAAGCTGCTTAATCAAGTCTGTGGTGATTACACACACACACACACACGCACGCACGCACGCACACGCACGCACACACACGGCTATTTCTAGACTGTTTTTATTAGTCTTGACCTACATAAGGTGAGCACAATGTAGACTTTAGAGGTGTGTGTGTGTGTGTGTGGACAGGGGGGTTAAATAATGATGCCTCTGGTTTAAAAGTACACTCCTCAAATGCGTTATAGCACTGAGGAGCAGCATCTCATCATCCCACAACACTCTACATTATCGGCGCCTGTAATAACACCCGCTGTCACCAATACTTGATCCAGCGCTTGCGCGAGTAAACCAATGTCAAATCACTAAAGGGTGATGGAGAAAGGGAGAGATGCAGATAAAAGGCTGTATGGAAAAAGTGGTAGGGGACGTGTGGGAAAGCTGAACACATGGGACTTTCCCAGCCTCAGAATAATATTTAGCTATTTCTGTGCAAGGACAGACATCTAGAGAGGAGGTAGAGGGAAAGTGTGTGAAAGAGAGAGAGATGGAAGGGTTGTAAGTGTGTGTGTGCCAGTTTTATCGAGCATATGTCCTATTCTTTCCTCTTTCTGTGGTGTTGGTGGTGGAGTGCGTGCGTGCGTGCGTGCGTGCGTGCACAGTTTGAGGGTCACCCAGTATTGCAGATACATCCCGTTTTTCTGAATGTCTGCCATTGTATCACACCAGATACAATCAGCTGTAAACAAGTAAGAGACCAAATAACCTCAGAAGAGGCATAGCCTGTCCATAGACATGAGTACATGCGTTGTTGTTATTATTATTATTGTACACCATACCCAACTAAATACCCTGCTTTTTCAGTTTTAATATATTAATGCAAGCATTATTATTATTATTATTATTATTATTAATAACTAAAACCCTTGATTATTAAAGGCAGGGTTTAGTCATTCTTGAGAATGCTTGCTAACTTTGAGCTCAAATGAAAACAAACTCCCTCAGAAGTTCCACCACAGACATTGAAATGTACTGCGAAGCCAAGGGCATTGTTGTTGTGAGCAGTGTTTGCCACTTTGTGTGTGTTCCTCTTTACGGAGCCAGGGCTGTGTAGGAGTATCAGAATAATTTTTTTAAATCAGCACACACAGAGAACGAACGGTAAGATAGTAGAATGCGAGGAGATATTTTGTGAATTTGGCAACATTTTATTATTTTACAATAGCTGACTAGTGACTATACCTTTTTAACTTAACATCTCAAAATGTCTGTAAAGACATCAACAGACAAACCCCCTAGTAAGTTAAAATAGAATAGTTGTATCGGTAGATGCCAGCACACATTCCAGATTTGAAGCTGCTCTCTGCACTGCTCCAGGAGCAGATGTATCTACAGTATTGTAGTGTACATACACGACAACACTCTCTTCGCCTCAGTAATGTTCTCACCTCATGCTCTTCCCCAGAGAGAGGAGCAGAGGAGGAGAGGGCAGAATACTGAGGCTGTCAGAGAGAGAGGGCCTAATTTAAGGTGTCAGGCTTATGTCTTTCCCAGCCTCCGCCCTGTGTCCCTCAGGGCAAAAAATAGCCTTTTTTTTTCTATAATGATAGATATGTGGTATTTTATCCTTTTATCTTTAATTAGTTTCCTTATTTCCTTTATTCCTTACTGTACTTCTTATGGGTCATACTAAACAGCATAAGATGTGTCCCCTTTCTTTTAGACATGTGTGTACCTGTGTGAATGGTAAATGGACTGCATTGATATAGCGCTGTACAGTATTGCCTCCCATGCACACATTCACACACACATTCATACACCGATGGTGATGGCGCCATCTGAACGCCAGGAGCAGTTTAGGGTTAGGTGTCTTACTCAAGGACACAGACACTTGGTGAGGAGTTAGCAGGGTTTGAACCAGCGACTGTGTGGAGTACACTATAAGCCTAAATTGTTGCCGCGTGTAAATTACATCACTTCTCTCCACATTTAAAAAACTGCCACATCTGACATTTCTGTATTCCCAGATATTAACAGTGAGCTGGGGTGGAGTCTGTGGAGCGTTCTAACAGCCTTTCCACGTCAACGTTATATAGCAAAACCTGACTTTTATACAAATATATTCGCAGCTTCTTTTCACAAGTTCTAAAAGAACATGTAGAGCTATGTGATACTGGATATAAATAATGCTGTCTGTCCCAAGGCCTTACTCTTTTTACCCAGCCTTTTTATTATTAAATCTTTTTATTTTTTTATATTACTATACTATTATTGATCTAGCTTTAATGCAGTTTTTGGCCAGTTTCTACCTGCTTGACAGTATTTTGAAGAATCTTGTTTACAAACAAAAAAAATATATATAATACCTGATTAATTAACATATTGGCATGACGAGTCAGCTCTGGCAGTTCAGTATTAAGGTCAGGGGAGGTAAATGCTAACATTGAATGGAGAATGTCTTTTTTGTGTCTTAGAAGAGACAAGGTGAACAGACATGGATGGCATGAATCTTTTATATTTCCTTATTACAAAAACTAAAATGAAGAGTCTCTCGGTACTATTCTTGGTTTGTACCTTTGTTCTCACAAGTCATCAAACATAGGAGATTATTAACATGGGCGGTAACCCTACATGTACCTGACTGACTGTATGATTTGGATAAACACTAAGTTCTATACATTTGTATACATTTACAACAGCAGGTGTGCTGCGCAGAAGTCCACTTTCGCAAGTTCACAGCAGACGCTGTCAAGCAGAGACAAAAATAGCAAGCCATGCATCATCTTGCGTAGCCGTAGAACCGCTGCCTGCGGATGCTGGGGCAGCTGTGCTGTAAACACAAATGTTGAGCTGATCCCCCTCCGGACCATTGTCTGGTGTCCTTCACTTAACGCAAGCCCCCCCTGCCCTGCTTTCCCTTTACACCAGTAGACTGACACTTTGTGGTCCTTAGCGAGGTCTGTAATGCTAACTGCCAGACGGGTCTCGGCCGTTAGCCTTCTCAGCTGGCAGACGGCCGTCAGCCTGAACAAATGAGGAGAACCGTAAACCATTGGCAGTTGCTCTTGCGTGAAGGAGGCTTGCATCCATCCACATCCACATGTGAGTGCAGCTCTTCATGTGGTGCCAGAGAGTGGCAGGACGAAGTGCTGTTGGAGAATAGGAGAGAGGGGGGGGGGTCATTGTCTCTGAAAGTGAGGTTAATGTGCGGGTGTCTGCCAGGTCACTCCACCATAGAAGACAGGTAACATAACATTACACTTTCTGTATTTGGCTGAGAAGTTCAAAACCCAAAACTACTTTTTTTGGTTTGTTTTATTAATGGTATAATCAGATAATTGTAAGATAATACACTTCTTGTCAAATTCACAAAATATCTCCTCGTATTTCGCTATCTGAACATTCTCTGTGCAAGCACTGGCTCCGTAAATAGGCACATAAACAGTGGTGAACATCACTCGAATCAACAAATCTGTAGTACTACGCTTTGCTTCACAATGCGTTTCCATGATTTGGGCGGCTCCGCAAAGGGACCACGGACGAATATTATTTTAATTTAAGCTCAATGTTAGCAAGTGTTCTCGAGAATGACTGACCCTGCCTTTAAGTGAAAATGTATGTTTTTGAGTTTATAATAGATACCGCCAATGTAATGCTTGATCTTATTATTAAGTCAGGATTGTTGTTGCATAAAATGAATGCTAGTTAATTTTTTCAGTTTAGTTTGCTTACTGTAGGCCTGTCTGTTCAGCTCAGTAAAATGTCATGTGTTATTTCATCATGGGAGTCCTGGAGCATATAGGATAGCCTCTCTCTCTCTTTCACTCACTCACTCACTCACTCACTCTGTCTCTGTATCCCTCCCCACACACACACACCTTTATTTTTACTCCACAAAGCAGCATAAAGACAATATGCACAACTGTGTGTGCGTGCGTGCGTGCGTGCGTGCGTGTGTGTGTGTGCGTGTGTGCGATATAAATTGCATGTAATCCTGTACAAATGTCCCATATAATCAAATGGGGAGCAACTGGAAGCCACCAGCCTCTGTCTCAGGAGGGCTGATCTAGGATCAGAACATAGAACACTAGCAATCATGTAGACAAGACCAGGCGAGACACCAGAGTTGCCATGAGACCCTATCTCAGTGGAAACGCATACACACACACACGACTGGGCAAGCCTTCTATCACTGTGCTTGTGCTTTTAGAAAGGCCTAGAAAGAGCTGCTCTATTGAGGTCATGCGGTTGGAGTAGTAAAACAGTACACATCTGTTATATGATCCTTTTAGTGCTGATTAATGGCAGCCTCAGAGGCAGGGGGCATGACTTCTCTCATCACTGGACATTTCTTCACTCCACTAATTGGCCTAGCTGATCCAAGCAGCCACATTTGCCTGTGCATGAAGCAATTAGTCAGCCTGATGTGCAGTGACTGGTTGGTCCTGTTTGAAGGTGGATTAAGAGAGAAATTAATGACTTGATTTGATTTAACACCTGCAAGTTGATATTGTGTTTTTTTTATGTATTGTAACTATACAAATAACAGTATTATTTTCCAAATTGATATTTGAGGTTTAGTTGTTTATATATATATATATATATATTAATGGTTAAAGTCATGATTCATGCATGATTCCCATTGTTCACAAAATCACTGTGATTCATGCTTTTGACAAATGCATTATCAGGGTTGTTTTGAAAGTTTGTCTTTTTGTAGTTATTATTTGTAAATTGTTTATTCAGATAATCTGGACACAGGAGGCAAGGATAGTTACAAGCTAGTGTAAGTTGCAAGTAAAATTCTATTATTCTATCATACATTTAGAATGGTAGAAAATAGCAAATGATTACGGTACCTATACATTTTATGATTAAAGAAATGATTTGACTTGTGTGCATGTTGTTGTTTTCTGTCAAAAGGTTCTATGAGCAGGACTGTTCTGTCTCCTGTCTTGGTTACTTTTGATTATGACCATTTGCTGCTTTTTTATAATGCTGAACCTTGCAGTATATCTTAATGCCCAGTACTGTTAAATGGGTTGAGTTTATTATAGCTTCGCTTGTGTAAGCATGTGCATTAATTATCAAGTAATACTTTTCTCGTCCAGAATAAACCTTTTTCTTTTCTATTGAGGGCACCAGAGGCGTTTTTAGAGTTTGAAAAGATCAGGGGCTTAGCCCAGAGACATACCCACCGAACCTCGAGCGCAAAATCCATCTTAAATGCATTAGCTTACTGATCATTTTTTGATAGAGCACTGTTCTGTTTCAGTAACAAATACTGTAGCTACTATTTGTTTTTCACGGTGTCTTCTTAATATTTTGCCAGCTATTGTTATATATCTGTCTTTCCTGTTGTCTTTTACTCTTTGTTGTATGTCTGTCTTTTGGTATTCAGATCATATTTTATTCTTTGTCTGTCTCTTTTCTTGTTTCTCCATCATATTGTATACTATGTGTCATTCCTAGTGTCTTCATGAAAATTCTTAAATGTATTTACCTGAAATCATAAAATGAAATAGTTTCAGTTATATTTCGGTATAGGCTATGTCTAGCCTATGATTTTAAGTAATTACATTTTAACATTGAACAACTTGATTGTATATTGATTATTTATCTACAACCAGGAGCTAATACTTGCGCTGAGTTTGCATGCCCATATAGCTAAAAAAAAAAACGTTTTGTGTGTCATTCATTCACGCTCGGCACATTAGCAGAAAACTGCATCACCTTAAGCTATGCAGTACATGTATAGGCTATACATGCGTTATTGGTAGTTACGCCCTTGTGTTGATGGGATTTCATGACAGGTGGAAAGTATTGTTTGACAGACAAAATGGCAGACAGGAACAAATCTGCTTTCTGTTTGGTCAGACTGCATTGCATGTCCAAAACTGCCGATGTTGAGATGTTTGGAACCGGACTACCTACTAGGCTATTGCAGTAAAATGTGACATTATGTTACATAGCCTATTTCCTTAAGTTGAGAGACTAATTTATTTAATTTACGCATTTGCGCGTTGTCATCCTCAATCATGAAACGTATGATCGAGCAATGGTGTCACAGACATATTCCTAATACGTTGTATATAGATTAGACGTTAGATATACTGCATGCGTTTGTTCACATCTCCCACTTAGCTGCAGGTTCGTTTACACCCATGCTCTGTGAGTTGTGACTTCTCTCCTGGGCGCTATGTTGTCAGGCTGATCTATTGCAGGCTAGACTAGTAGCTAGCTACACCACTACAGCGCTGACACCTGATACACCAATACAGCGGCTGCCGGATAAGATGTGTCTGCAGCTGATATGTCTTTAGCTGGAGAGTGTGTGAGTGCTTGTTTAGGTGTCCTACTTTACGTGCATACTGTAGGCTACCCGAGTGGTACAGAATAACCTAGACATCATAGCAGTTTTGTTGTGCTTGTGTGTGTGTGTGTGTGTGTGTGTGTGTGTGTGTGTGTGTGTGTGTGTCTGTCTGTTCGGAGTCATATTCAATTCATGAGCCTGCATCAATGTTTCCCACGTGTGACTTAAATGTCTGGAAGCCAAATACTCTCACCTGTAGATATTAATCCAATCTTCTTTCGTAAGACTGTGTGTTCTATATAGTTTTGCATATGCACATTTGTGTGTGTATTTTCTCTTTCCCTTTTGTGGATGCAAGGATGTGCACGAGCTTGCCATTGTCATTGTTGGAAGCATGCTCTCCCAAAGAATAACTGTGATTACTGTATATCGGGAAATAGATTCAACTGCAAACACCACTTATTTCTGCTGGGTCGCACGCTACAGCAGGGAGAGCAAATAGAAGATTGGGTGGATCAGAATATAACAATCAATTATGTATGTGTGTTTGTATGTATGTCATGGCTATTAAGTGAGTTTAGTATATGCTGGGAAAGTAACTGAGAAAAACATGCACACACAAAGCACACATTCCGGAGGCCTCATCTCCACTGTATGTGGCCGCTGTAACGAGGCACCCAGACATGCATAATCAAGTCCACATCTCAGGAGACAGGGAGCCACAGTGATTTCTGCCATTGCCTGTCAGCCTGAATCGTTGTGTGGGAGGAAGCTGGAGACTTCCACCAATCAGATCGCTGGGCGCTATAATGCAGCCTGACAAGGCCAGATTCACTTTGACCTCTTTTTCGGTCTGTGTTTATAAAAAAAAAAATGTTTTAATGAATAATTATTACAGTTTAATGTTATGTTTGGCTATGGCTGAAGCTGAAGCTCACTTGTGCACAATAACAAAGCTCACATCCCAATGCAATACAGCAAAGCAGGTGATTGGTGGAGAGGCATTTTTAAACTGCCACAGCAGAAGTGTACTGTACTTTTGTTCAGCAGAGCTGCCATGTTATTTCCTGCACTTTAAAAGGGTTGAGGGACCATGGATTCCTCGACTGGAACGCCACTCATTGTAGGTCCTTTCACATCACCTCACACAATAAAATGTTATAACACTGAGGATGAGCAAGCAACTGCCCGTTTTATTGTGGCATATAAGCTTGCTAAAGGTTGCGTGAAAGGCTGACCGTTAAGGTCATCGTGATTGTTTTGTTTGTGCTTGATGGAAAACACAGAAATGATTCTCTACTGTGTTGACTCTCCCCTGAGGTCCTTTTAAAACATAACTAAATAAAAATAAATGTTCCCTCTGTATTTCCCTGGAAGCCGCATAGCTATGTATTCACACTGGGTGTTGGAATGTTCGATTCATGTTCAATGATTGCTAGCAAAAAGATCCCCCATTATGCAAATACAGGCATGGATGAAGTAGCAACATTGGGGGGTATGGGACAAGGTGAGCTCTACAAAGAATTACAACAATTAGGGAGTAGGAGTTAGGCTAGACATTGCTTAAGGATTCTTAATGATTGGACCAGCTTTTAATGAATCACCTCTAAACTGGCACAAGATTTTGGTAGTGGAAGCATTCTGGTTTTTGTTTTTAGTAGTATTGACCAATCGTGTTTGGTTGAATGTAGGTAAACCTTTGTAAAAGAGGAAGAACACAACGGCTAAAAGTATTGGGAAAAAACAATTAAGCTTTTTATTAAAATGTGCATTCATATGCAATATATCTGTTTAGGGATAAGATAAACTCAACTCCAACTACATAATCACTTCTCAAATGCTAATCTGAGTTAAAACAATGGCCCACAAAAGAGGAAGCTGTGGCCCTGATATCTGCTGGCTACACCGGAACCGAAAATATTGTATAATAATATGTTGGCCCAGAGATGCTCTTGTTGGCCCAGAGATGCTGTCGATCTGACAACGATAGCCGAAAGGTTCTGAGATTGGCAATCGCTCTCACCACTAGTAACTAGAATATTACTGTAATTTTCAACTTACATCACATAGAAACAGATGTTTCAAACAATTTGATTTGTTTGAAGCAATGTACAGTAACATGTACACCCAAAAAAACAGGGACGATGTTTAGTCCATTACTGTTACTGTTAAAATATACATTCTGTACAGGTGTGTATCTTTCTTTTTCTCTCTCCATTGTTTGCTGCTGTTTTATTTCCTTTCCTGTCCTTGGTGGTCTTTGTAAACAGCTTCACTGCTACTTTCAAGGTCTTCATTGAAATGGGAACATGTGTGCGCCACTGTGCATACGTGTTAGTGGTGGCAAGATGGTGTGGTCGAAAGCCTGTGGCATGCATAACAAAATGTGTGGGTTGAAATTTGAAATTGGGATTCCAGGAATTGGCTGCAACAGCCGGACTACAAACCTTTGGTGTCACTTTATCCTTCTGCAGAGACTTGCTACTTGGTATATGCAGTTATCAGCCATACTAGCCTATACTAGGCCTGTCAATTTTCCATGTGGTGATTTAGGTTGGTTTAATATGCATGCGGTATTATCGCCATATTTTCTTTTTTGTTTTGAGTGTTCAAGTGTGTGGCGGAGAGCTTCTGAAATAGTTTTGTTCTGGGGCATAAACATAATTTCTAGGCAAAGTGATCTCAGTCCGTAATGACTAATGAGGCATATCGGCTACCAGTTTAGTGCACCGGTGTTCTGACTGTAGGTATGCAATCACATTTGGCATATGTTTGATCAAAATGTCATCTGAAAAATATGACATATTTATTAAAAGCATATTAAATAGTGCAAGATCAAAAGCCTATGATGCGCCAAGCTACATACCTTGGCTTAGCATTGTTGTAGACAGAAAGAAGTGACGGCACAAGTTGTTGGGCTGTTTTTGGTTTAACAACCCAAAATGTGCAGGTACATCTATTCCGTTTTCCCAAAAGAATTACTTGCGAAGTGTGCGCGTGCTGCCAATACATCCGCGGTGCGCTAGCTGCAGGCATCTTTCCCAAACAACAGATTACTACAAAACTGTAGTAAAGTGCAGTAAAGCTTAACGGAGTGTCGTAAAAACATACATTCCAAAAGGCTACAACCGGCTGCAACAGGGCTGGGAGATATGTGCACTTCAATAATGCTAATTCCCTAAATGAAACCTCATATTTGATGGGCTAGGCTATGGCGGTTGCTTGCCATCGCCCACGGTTGGCAATATCACGGTTATCGCGACAGCCCTAGCCTACACCTCTCAGTTGTGTGGAAGACATAAGGCCTCAACATACAGTACTTGCCATGTTGGGTGGATGGGTTTCCAACAATCTATATTTTCTGTTTTAATTAATCCACGATTACGATAAGAATGCCAAAGGCAATGGCCTATTATTAAACCTACCAGTCTCTAAAGAGAAGTGCACAGACAGCACAGCAACAGAAATTGTATGTTATAATTCTGATGTATTTAGCTGTTCAGCATGGCAAGTAGGCAATGCCTATTGTGAAAATGTTCACAACTGTGATTTGCAATCGTTGCTGTCCCGATCGCTCCTGATCTATTCTTTCCGACCATTCTGCAGGCCATCTGCATTATATGATGTGAAGAAGACCCAACGCGCCGGACGCGGCAGTTACAAAATATTGGTGGTACGCGCAGGGCTAACGTGCCAGGCCGCGCCCACACATTTGACAGAATTTTTGGCAAATACTTGTATCAATCAAACAATCAATCAATCAATCTTTATTTATATCAATCAATCAATCAATCTTTATTTATATAGCACTTTTCATACAAATTCATGTAACACAAAGTGCTTCACACT